>OU426873.1:2405005-2407505 GCA_911387685.1 Dolichovespula media
TTTTTTTTTACGTCGGGCGTACGAAGACAATAAATATATTCGTATAGGAATAGAAAAATGAGATCTCGGGCGTTTGTTGTTGATGTTCGGTTCCCGAAAAACTACTGCTACTACTCCTCTCGCATTTTATCATCTCCTCTCAGCCATAAATTTTCTTTCTCTTTTCTCTCTCTTCTTGTTGTTATTTTTTTTTTATCATTGTTTCCTTTCGCATGCTCTTTGTTTCTTTCTTTCTCTCTTTCTTTTCTCTCTCTCTCTCTTTTTTTTTGTTTTTTGTTGCTTTGTTGTTTTTTTTTTATTTTTTTATTTTATTTATTCATTTATTTTATTTCATTCGGTATAGCTCTCGACCAGTCCGCGAAACGCCGAAATTTTCGTGTTTTCGTTTCGCGCGTTTCCAAATGCGATTTAGGGATTTATTTAACGTGCCGTAAATGGGCTCCTGCGATACAAACAAACAAACAAACAAACAAACAAACAAACAAACAAACATTGTTCTTAAATATTGGTACACATGGCCTTTTGCAATTATCGATTTTAAACCTTTGCTTGGCTTACACACACAGGATCGTCGATATATATATATATACACATACATACATACATAAATACATATACATATATATATATACATCTTCAATATCTCTAGCGCGCATATATTTCAGATTTCAATGACGAGGCCTGCATAAAAATGATTGCACGTTACAATGTCTTCCACTCGTTGGAATAAGGTAGAGACAATATATACTTTATATCATCCATACATCAATTTTCTATTATGCTTAAATTGTTCACTTGTATGTTTGTGTGTTTCTTTTTTGTTTGTTTGTTTCCTTTCTTCCCATCTTCCTACCTCCTCCTCCTTTTCTTCCGTTTTTTCCTCCCCCGTTTCTTTCACTCCCTTCTCATTGAAATTTCTTTTTGTTCTTTTCTCTCCCCCTTTTTTTTCTTTTTTTAAACTTCGACGTTCATCACTATTAACACATGCATTGTTTTCTCTCTCTGTCTCTCTCACCCTCTCTTACGCGATCAATTAGAACGATTTTACTTGTTCAGCTTTACTTGTTTTTATTTATTTGTTTTATTCCGTTTCGTTTCTTTTTTTAATTTACGTCATATTTGCAAGCTCGAGGTTCAGCTGGATCCTCTCTCTCTCTCTCTCTCTCTCTCTCTCTATTTTTTTTTGTTTTCTCGCCTACTCAGCTTTTTTTTCATTATTTTTTTGTAATTTTTATCTTTTTTTTTTTGTTGTGTACGATGGAACGCGCGGTTACGTTACTTCCGAAGCAAAAAACGCAAAAGAATAAAAAGAAAAAGAAAATGAGAAGGAAGGGGGAGGGTGGAGAAAAAGAAAAGAGAGAGAGAGGTAGGAAAACAAGCTCGTACGAACACGGCTGAAGAGGAAGTGGTGAAGGGGCAGGAGGAGAATGAGGGGGAGGAGGTGGTAGTGGTGGTGATGGTGGAGGAGGATTTAATGACCGAATGAACATAAAGTGAGGGGGAGAAAAAAAAAGAAGAAAAAAGGAAAGCGCGCGCAAAAATTGCAAGAGCGTCGCGTGTCCATGTTGTTGTTGTTGTTGTTGCGTCGTTGTTGTTTCTTTTTTCTTTCTGTTTGTTCGTTCATTCATTCGTTCCATCTTTTGTTGGGGTGCTCGAACGAAATTTTAATCCAATCCCATGATAATATATTCGACGATATTGTTAAGGTGGAATTCGTTAGAGAAAATATATATATATATATATATATATATATATATATCTATTACATCACACGTGTCTCGCATTACAAAACACAATGAGAGGAAAGTTTTCGCTTTCTTGGATTCCTCGCAATTATAAATGAACGTAACCGCACGTTGGATTTTTTTTTCTTTTTTTCTCTCCTCCACTTAGCACCCGCATTCACACATACACACACACACTCTCTCTCTCTCTCTCTCTCTCTCTCGAATTTCCAAACTCGATGCTGATTTTGTTTATTCTCTCTCTCTCTCTCTCTCTCTCTTTCACTCTCACTCTCAATCACTCTCACTCTCTTTCTTTCGGTATAATCGCTTGCAAGGTTATTTTGAAATTCCAATCAAGAGTTGACTACTTATAAATTGTTAACACAAAATCAAACACATTTGATACGCTAAAAGGACTCAACACACACGGGTTATTATTTTTTTTTTCTCTTGTTCTCTTTTCTTTGATTTTCTTTTTTCTCCTCTCTCTCTCTCTCTCTCTCTTCTCTCGCTCACTCCACCCTTTTTTTTTTTTTTTACGAACGAACCAACCAAGCAACAAATAAGGCGAGGAATGATACTTTAGGGACGCAATACGAACACCTCGCTCGTGGTGTGCGTGTGTGTGTGTTTGTTTACTTGTTATCGATAAAATGTATATTGACAGTATCAATAAATGTATATATGTGATATATACATTTAAAATTTTTTAAGGATACTTTCTCTTCTCTCTCTCTCTCTCACACTCTCTCTCTCTCTCTCTCGAAGGACGA
>OU426873.1:2410005-2445005 GCA_911387685.1 Dolichovespula media
AGAATTTTCATTGGGAGACTCGCGCGTAAAAATTCCGCCCTGCCCTGCCTATGCGCTACGCGGTTTTTTTTTCCCCTTTCTCTCTCTCTTTCGTCAAAAGCTTATTTTTTTTGTTATATTTTTGTTTTGTTTTTTCTTCCTTTCGTTTATAGCGGGGCGCGGGGGTAGCGGGGGCCGTTCTTATTAGCCGTTACATACCTCAGTTTTGCATTTTTTTTTCGTAGGGAGAGTGTGTGTGGAGTCGTGTTTTCTGATTTCTTTTCTTTTTTTGTATTTTTTTTTGATTTTTTTATGTTTTTTTTTGTTGTTGTTGTTGTAATATTTGTTATGTTATTTGTTGTTCCTGTTGCTTTTATTGCTGCTGTTTCTTGTATTGCTGCTGCTGCTTCCTGCTGCTTGCTGCTGCTGCTGCTGCTCGCTTACTCTGCTGCTTACTCTGCTGATGTTATTTATGTTGCTGCTGCTGCTGCTTCTCTCAAGTGTATAAACGGGTGTTTGGTGTTACTTATTAAAAGGAGTGTTTTGTTGTTGTTATTGTTGTTGTGGTGGTGGTGGTGGTGATGGTGGTAGTAGCATTTAATCTTTCCATCTTAAGCGGTGCTTTCGGTGGTGGTGTTCTGCACCGGTTGATTTTCCTGCAAAAGAAAAACAATCCACGTAAACGCATTGAATCGTCCATCCTTTGCGTGCCTATTTGCAGCACACACGTACGTAAAACACGTCTCATAAACGCCGGCAACTTAAGAAAAAAAAAATTAAAAGAAGAAAAAAAAAACACCAAAAAAAAAAGAACAAAGCAATGATACGTAATATTATCATATTTACAAATTATAAACGACACTAAAGCACGCAAAAAGGGGGCAAAAACGATAATGTTCGCCGTTAATCTGAAAAAAAAAAATATATATATATGTATCGTAAGCAAAGATTGTGAGTGGAGAGAGGGGGGAGAGAGAGAGAGAGAGAGAGAAGAAAAAAAGAAAAAAAAGAGAAAAGAACATGGAAGGAGAGGGGACAATTCTAAATGTTAGAAGATGCGAGAGAGGGGGAGGAGTGAAAGAGAGAATGAAAAAGAGAAAGAGAGAGAGAGAGAGAGATCGATGTTCTAAAGGAATTCTAAATGCGGTGTGTATGTATATATATATATATACATATATATATATATATATATATATATACACATACATAATGTAATGCTAAAATAGTAGAGCGAGAAAGAGAAGTTGCAAACACTGGCAGAAATAAGGAAAGCTACGTTACCTGTGGAGCAGGGGCAGCGGCAGGTGCATCCTTATCTTTAGGTGCATCCGACTTCTGCTCCGACTGAAAATAGTATAAACAAGATACGTGCAATAGTGTGTGTGTGTGTGTGTGTGTGTGTGTGTGTGTGTGTGTGTGTGTGTGTGTGTGTGTGTCTGCATGTATGTATGTATGTATGTATGTATGTATGTATGTATGTATGTATGTATGTATGTATGTATGTATGTATGTATGTATGTATGTTGTGTATGTGTGCACGTGTATGTGTTTATGTGTGCGAAGCGCTACACGCCCGTTTCACAAAAGGATTCATCGACGAACCGTAACACTTACTTTAGTCGCGTCTCTAACGATGATCTCGATTTTCATCATCGAACTACTATTGCCCGAAAAGTGACTAACGTTACGAGAAGATGAAAAGAAAAGAAAAGAAAAAGAAAAAGAAAAAGAGAAAGAAGGGAAGAAAGAAAGAAAGAAAGAAAGAACAAAGAAAGATTAAGTAGGAAATAAAACGAAAGAGAAGAAAAGGTGGGGAAAAAAAGTACATTTGACACAACAACACCGTATATATCGCCATTTTTGATAATTGTTAATTGTGACCTGCAAGTGAAATTCGTCGATAAGAAAACATTTGTGTACTTTTGCGTATATGAAGATACAGACAGGAGAACTAGCAATTGAGAAGTAGTAAATAGTAGTAGGTAGTGGTAGTGGTAGTGGTAGTAGTAGTAGTAGTAGTAGAGTAGTAGTAGTAATAGGTGGTAGTAGTAGTAGTAATAGTAGTAGAATGATAAAATGCAAAAAACCCCAAGGCCTAGCTTTCTTGGTAAAAACGAAAGCTATCATCAACTATACAATATATATATATATATATATATATATATATATATATATATATATATATATGATCTAAAAATACATTTCGTTCTTTCTCATAGCAATTAATTATCATAATCAACCTAATTTAAATTATTCTCACTAACATTTATAATAATATATGAAATAACGTTTATGTAATAACTGTCGGGGTATCAATTTGGCGACGAGAAGAAGCGATATTTCATCGAGCAAGAGATATATAAAACAACCCCTTTATTTGGGTGAGGAGTGGCAAGGGGACTGGAGACAACATTTATTCCAATAAATTACCTCCACTCCCCCCACGTTCTATACGGCAACAACTTTTTGTATTATTATCCGAGTTATCTAAATATATTCAAGCAATAAAAATATGTTACCAAATTGATGAAAATTTTATATTTATTATAAATATATATATACATATATATCTATAATAAAATGAAAAGATAGTGATAAGGGATATACTTTGATGTGCTTGTCGGTAACTTCAGGAAGTGTCTTGTTGATATTCGATGTCTGGGACATAGGATTGGCGGGATGAATTTTGTTAGCGGCAGGAGGTCGTAGATTCTCTTTATTTGCTGTCTGCTGGCAACTACTACTTAGTCGGGATTGCCTTGGTACTCGTCGTCTATATCGAGGTCGTGGAAGTCTTTGTAGACCACCACCACCTACTATTTGTCCACCCTCGCCTGCACCAACCTCGTCATCGGTCACCTAACCAAGTTGACAATTGATCTACCGTACACACCCGAACGATTTCAAACTAAGTGTATATACCGGAGAACTGTTCCCTTCGAGACGAGACAAATATGAGATGATCGCAGAGAAGGAGGATCAAGACATAGGATTATATGGGGGAGGATAGGAGGGAAGGAGGGAGGAAGGGAGGGAGGAGAACTTGGGAATAAATGCAATTGTAATTGTTAGAGGCTAGAATGTAACGTCGTCATCGCAATTGGTAAAACGATCTAAATGACGACCCCGTATACGCATAAGAGAGAGAACTGTTCTCCTCCTTCCACCATCTCGACGTAACTCAATTTTCGATGGCATTTCGCGTAATAACCTCGAGTCTTTTCTTTTTCTTTTCTTTTCTTTTCTTTTCTCTTTTTCTAATAAATTTAAATAAATACATATATACACACACACACACACATATATATACATATATATATATATATATATATATATATATATATTACGTTTCGTGCCGTTTCGAACGAACGTATGAGTAAACAAAAAACAAAAAAAAAAAAGAAAATAGGTGAACGCTAATATATTCGCAAATCTATTACTAATATCTATACATAAAATCAAGTGATGTGGTGCTTCATTCGTGAATTTGAGACATTTAAGGGATTCACCGACGGACCGACGGACCGACCGACCGACCGTTCGTTCGTTCGTTCGTTCCAATCGATCTCCTATCAATAACATCGAGATAATAACTAAGAAAAAAAAAATATATATATATACCAAAGAAAGAACTAAATGAACGGTAATAAAATATCTACGAATCCGTTACCTGACCATCCTGGTTTCTTGGACGTCTCGGTGGTCCACCGCCTCTTCCCCCGCGGAAATTTCGACGGAAGAAGCGCCGTGGTGGGGCCCCACGACCACGTCCACCAACACCGCGTGTTGCACCTCCTTCGCCGGTGCCCTTACCTCCTTGCTCACCACTCTCCCCAGCGTTCTCACCCTGCTGTTGATTAGGTCCGGAATGTCGAGTAACCGGGTTATAGTAATTTTCCCAATTACGCCGTGGTCTGTAACGACGTTGCTGGCCGCCACCATCGCCGGGGATACCCTCCTCGCCAGTTTTGCCATCGGCTTAACGTGAATAATAATAATAATAATAATAATAATAATAATAATAATAATAATAATAATAATAATAATAATAATAATAATAATAATAATAATAATAATAATAATGATGATGATGATGATGATGATGATGATGATGATGATGATGATGATTAAAGAAAGGTGAATTAATAAAAATATTTTTGTTTCTTTTTTTTTTGGTGTTTGTTTTTAACCCTTTCGTTACGGGTGGCGACTATAGCCGGCACTCATGCGACGAGACTTGTATGTACGCGGGTGCCGACTATATTCGGCGCTCATGCGACGAGGACCCATGTGTACGCGCGGTTACTGCAACTCTACAGTCGAAATCATCGTCTATCGACACGTAACAAGAAATTGTCATTAGTGTAATACCGTATTGTAAATAAACTCCTGCGTACTAATGTTTACGGATAAATTATAGCTAGAGACGCGATATTTTAAATCGTTAACGACGCTACTACATCATCTCATACCCCATAATCTCGGAGGGTACCCTAACTTTCAATGATCTACCAATGACGTTAGACAAAATAAGGAACGTCATTGACACGCTCCTAAGAAAAAAAAACAACATTCAGTGGCGTCAAAATTCCAGCGGCACGGACTCTCTCCCCATCGCCGTTGTTAACGAAGAGGGGATTGAACGATCAGAAAAAAAATTCTTCGTTGAAATTATAATGAAGAAAAGATAAACCATCGTCTTATCGTTTAATTTGTAATTCTCGGTGCTAACCGGATTCATATCCTTCCTGTCCCTCCCTTGGTCTACGCTGTGATCGAACATTTCCACGTCTAGGATATATCCAGTGGCATCCACGATATCCCCTTCGCTTATCTGCGGCATACGGTGAACCTTTAACCGCTTCTCCTGATGGTCCAGTCACATTAGCTGCCTCGTGACCCTTCTCGCCGATTACTACGTCAAATTCGACGACCTCGCCGTCGCCAACGCTGCGCACGGCCTTCCTCGGGTTATTTTTAATAATGGCCGACTGTGAGGGACGACAAATTTTGTTATTATTTAGATTGAAATGTTTGAAATGGAGCGGACGGTAGGGGGGACAAAAAACGAATATTGTCGTAGGAATACGTACTTGATGGACAAACACATCCTCCTTGGTGTCATTTCTGGGGGAAAAAAAAAGAAAGAAAAGAACGACGTTAAAAACAAATTATTATAAATAAATAAATATATAAGGTCGTTAAGGAAGAAATTTGTAGAGAAAAAAACAAAGAAAAAGGCAATTAGGCATTATTAATTACAAATTTCATCCTTGCCAACCTAATATATATATATATATATATATATATATAAGAAATTTTAATAGTAATTCAATCGGTTTATAAGAAAACGAATTTATTATCACTTTTCATTTTCCGCGCAAATTGATATAAAACACAACGATATTTGGGATTTTAAAGTTATTCGAACGATCCATTGATCGAAGATATATATAAAAAAAAAAACAAAGGGAAACGAAACTGACATGAGGGTCTTATTGGACGTACGAACGAAATGAGAAAATTAGCGTCGATAGTACTTAGCAAAATACATATGTAAAAGAAGATCCTAATAGTGGGTAGAGATCGCTACAGTGTACGTACATACCGTGTGGGTATTGTGAGCTCATCAAGTGGGTTATAGACGTGAAATGTGCAATATACAAACATACGCAAATCCATTCGTAAACTCAGAGAGAGAAGAGAGAGAAGAGAGAGAAGAGAGAGGAGAGAGAGAGAGAGAAAGAGAGAGAGAGAGAGAGAGAGAGAGAGAGAGAGAGAGAGAGAGAGATGATAATCGAAGCCCGTGAAGCTGCTGAGTAAAGTACGGACCTGAAAGGTCATCGAACCCTAGAACTCGGTTGAGGAGAAGAGGGGAAGAAGGGAAACGTTCGTCTCACGTACGGAACACAAGCTACCCCTCCCCTCCCAAACATCCACCCACCCCCCACCCCCTTATAAATCCCTTCTCCCGAGTATCACCGGTACACGAGATCCTATCCGTATTCCGCGCATTTCCGCATAATCCTTATTTTCTCGTTTTATTCGGTTAATGCGCTCTTTTACCATAGGACTATAAAAAGCAAACGTGTATGTACTTATACATATGTATGTATCTTCTTGTCGTTACCTCGTAAATCGAATTAAGTAATCGAATGATTCATTAAGTTTTCACACTACCACCACCCTCTCCCCTCCCCCCCAACCCGTCGAAAGACATTTCACAAGTTTAACATTCGAAACTATAAATGATCACACGCACGGTACGATCGGTTTTGTATGCATAAACGTTGAACAAATACGCGCGCATTTACAAATGTTTTATGCACATTTCTCCTCGTCCAATCGAGAAGCAAAGCGCATGTTTTCCTTTAAGATAATTATATTCAAGACACGTGAGTCACACTTATATGCAAGGTCACACACGACACGACACGACACCACTACACCACCACACATACACCACCAACACACCGCCATCACCACCGCGACATTCTTAATTGTGAAGAGTGTATATAGATATAGGTGTGTATGTATATATATATATCGCAAAATGGCTTCCGTTGGCTCATCTAATTTGTAACTTAAAACTAAGGTTTCAGAGTTAAAGCAACGTAATCTCTTTTCTCAACGACATCAAATTCCTTATACGACCAGAGAAAGAAAGAAGGAGGGAACAAAAAAAAATATGGATAACTTTGATGAAAAAAAAAAAAAGATGACTGACTGCTGATGTCATTGTCGTTGGCGATATTGTCGCTGTAGTTGGTAGTTGGTGGATGTTCGTTACTACTATAATTTCGCCCCTCCCCCACCCCTTCTGTTACGATCAAACGTTGAAATCGGAATAATATCTAAGGCTAAGGTGAATTTCTCGGGGCAACGACGAATTTCTTGGCCTAAAGCCAAACAGATAGATAGAGACCTAGAAATAGCGGAGGACCGTCGACGAGCTCGATGCGGTTAGGCATCTCTATGTACTCTCTACACGTATATATGTACCAAGCGCGAATAAGAAAAAGAAAGAGAGAACGCGCACCCGCTTACGTGTGTGTATGTGTATGTGTTTGTATATGTGTACGTGGTGTGTCGTGTAGATGTGTGTGTGTGTGTATCGTAAAGGAGCTTCTATTTCATCTACTATATAGTCAAGAGCTTTAGTCTCTAGAATGCATCATTTAACTTGCATCGAACTAATAATACCGACTAATATCCTACTCTCTCTCTTTTTTTTCCTTTTCTTCTCTTTTCCCTTTTCTTTGTATTTTTTTTCCTTTCTTTTTCTATTTCGATCAATGAACTATTTCCCTTTCTTTTGCTGTCTTTTTATTTTTTGTTTATATATATATATATATATATAAGGAAAGTCTATCATGCATCTAATGAACTTAGATCTATAAATGATCCAACGCTTAAAAACGTTCGCTCGTAGGCGACGTAGCTCCTACATTATTAATATAAACGACGAATTTAATATGAAAAGCCTTGATCTGTGCGTTCGACAGCATTATTCATGCCGGTCTACGGTGGTTCTCCAATCTGGGGGAAAGTGAATTGCGTCGGACAAAACAAAGTTTGAAATTCCTTTTGTTTTCCTTCATCTGTTTTTTTTTTTGTTTCTTATTTATCAAGGACATCGTACAAGTGGCATTGTATTTCACGTTGAAACATAAACGACAAATTAAATTATTATAAATGGAAATCATATTTCATCGGGATATTATTGCAAATCTACTTATCAAAGCTTTTATATTAATGATAATACTGAATGATGTGTGTGAAGATCAAGTTCTAAAATAAATTTATGTATGTAAATGCTGACCTGTTGATGAACCCGTATCCACTCTTTACGTTAAACCACTTTACAGTCCCGGTCACTTTGTTAGCTGAAAAATGAAAAAAAAATATACATATATATATTTGTATATAGAACAGTTATAATCGTAAATAATAAATATATTATATATTATAAATAAATTTAACAGAATAAAAAAAAAATATATATATATATAGAACCTTTCAAAAATTGTTATATGAAATGTAATAAAACGCGATAGTATCGAGGATAATCTATAAATCGTATTATCTTATTGAAGAAAATCTCTATTATATAAAATTTTTCTTTTAACCTTGAATCGTCGATCACCTCCCTTCGATTAATAAGTAAACGAACTTTTGACCTTCAAAATGTCGTTCTATCGAAACAAAATTTTACAAATGCCAGGACAAGAGCGTTAGGTTAAATCGAATGTTTACTTTTACTTATTGTTCCAGAGAATCCAAGCGGCTTATCATTTTTCATATATTTCATAATATATATATTTAATGTAGATATTCGTACGTATATATATATATATATATATATATATTATCTGAATGATATAAAAATGCTTTGTTAATAAAAGATACTAATGAAACCAAATTTAGTATGTATATATATATATACATCATATATCACGCTACAACAACATGATTCAATTCGACATTGATAATCAAAATCGTTATCGATGACCTATCATAACCGATACGCAAAATAATATACATGTGTAACGCAATATATATATATATATATACTAAGTATATATGTATATATGCATATATATGCAAGAATAACAAGTACGAACTGTTGAATAGAAGTCCGAAGTAACTTATACTTGCGAGTCACTCGTTTCGCAGCATTTCTCAAGAAAAAATGCGTTCCGGTTCATCGAGCAAGTAGCTTTACTACTTGCAATATATGTATTTATCTAATATACTATATATACGTGTGTATATATATATATATATATATATATATATATATATATATATATACACACACACACATAATATACTTTTATAAAGTATTTCGTAAATTCGCGATAAACAGTAAAACATTTGATTACGTTATATATACATACGTAAGTACATACATGTACATATATATATATATATATATATATATATACATACACACACACACATTATTACCTTAACCTCTGTACGATGTAAACATTCAAAGGAGGCGCGTGTAGGTAGGTCAATCGACAAATAGGTTACGGTTTAACGTTCATATAAACATTCAAATTTCGATTCGTATATATTAAATGTGTCAAACTGAAATTTGACCCGACGCGATCAAATAAGAGAGATATTGAAAATCAATTGAAACGGAATATCATTTTTACTTATCGATTCGAATATACATACTTATATAGACACATATACATACATACATACATATATATATATATATATACATATAACGAACAACACACGTGTATTAATTTTTCCAATCGTTCTCTAAACAAAACAAATATTCCGTTCTGCGGAACATTTGCAAATGTTATATTACGTAACGAAAGCGCGCTAGAAAATAGAAAAGCCGGAAGTTGGTCGCACACGAAAATTTCCCCTTTCTCGCGGCCTGCTACTACCACCACCTTCTCCTCCTCCTCTCCTCCTCCTCCTCCTCCTCTTCCACCATCACCAGCACCACGTTTTATTTCCCTGAAATTTCGCCGTTCCTTCAGGACGCATCGCTATGTATCGTTAATTCGTATCGTCGTAATAGATTTTACTTCTACGCTAGTTACGACAATAAGCATTCAAAAGCATCGTGCTACTTTATGGTTATGTGATCGTCGATCGATAGAAAAATTGCACACGATAAGTTTATAACTTCGCCCCCCCCCCCTTCTCTCCTCTCTCCTCGCGCTCATGTGTACGTACCGTACGTACAAATTCTATGTTCGTTCTCGAAACTTCGGGAGAAAATCGATGTTGAATTTTGGAATAGCTTCACTCACCCTCTCTATGTCTCTGTCTTTATCTATCTATCTATCTATCTATCCATCTCTCTTTCTTTTTCCACCGAGTGGACAGGAAAGAACGGATAATACGTTAGAGTAACAAGGACGGATACGTCGTACGAGAGCGAGGGAATATAAATCAACGAAAGTATATTACATCAAATCCGTATTTTTTTATCCTACCGTACGTTAGTTCTAATAAATTCAATGGTATAACACTTATGTAAGAGGCCGGCACGCCGGGTAAAAAGCCACATGGCTATGCGTCGACCGTGTACGGACGCCATTACGAGGTGCTGCGCGACTTCGGCCAAAGACTCGGCAGCCGGCGGCACACGATGCCCGGGTATTATTCCCACGTCGGGGGAAAAAAAGAAAATATTTCCTCGTTACACGCAAACGGGCGTAATAAATAAATCGTTGATTTTTTACTCACCGATGACCAGCTTTTGCTGGACAGCCTTAGGTTGTTCGGGCTGTTTCTCCGGGTCAGCCATGGTGGTGGTGTTAAGGTGTTAAGACACGCCGCTGCCGAACCTAGATGTTCCCGTCTTTCTGGTTGTGGTGTTGGTTCCCTTCTAATGTTCCCAACATGGCTGCGCCTCCAGGCGACCGGACAAACGACGTTGCCGTCTAACGATCCATCCCATTGGCCAATCGTTCTGGCATCGTACGGCGTCGGCCAATCGCGGCTCGACTTCTAAAGTGCATAGCCTACGCGCCGCTCACGCGCCGCCTTCTCGCGTGTGAAGGAAGCGTTGAACCGCCGCACCGCGATATGCATCGAGACGCATCTAACGTACTTAACCCAACTATGAATGCTTATACGATTGTCTCTCAATAACAAAAACCACGAGTATCGTTGCATTGGATTTTTCTTTATCGTTCTCTCTCTTTATTGGTCCTTTTTTCTTTCTCTTTCTCTCTTTCTCTTTCTATATATTTTCCCGACGCGATTTCTCGATCGTTGTTATTTTACGTATTCGTCAGGATCGACTTTCGAGCTCGATCGATATCGACAAAAAGCAATTTTGATAAGACGTTAATACCGTTCATGAAATATCAGATATTCTTAATGATATCGTTGAATCTAGAAAAATGAAGGTTCTAGAAACTACGATTGACCGTGATAGAAAGAATAATTAAGGTTTTTATGTGCGCGCGCGCGTGCGTGCGTGCGTCGCGTGATGTGGTATTTGATATGAGAATAATTTATTTCTCCTTTTATAGTTATATATTTAATTTATATTTTTCAATTATATTTAATAGCGTATTACTAAAGTCTTACTTTAAAGTTTTAATTTGCTACGATGATCCACGTATATGTATACATACGCGTTTTATATATATATATATTTTTCTTTTCTTTTCTTTTCTTTTCTTTCGCAATCAAATTCGTTTCAATTCTTTCGGATAAATGATCATCTAGATCGCTCCAATCCTGACAAGAACATTTTTGCTTCCTAAAAATCAATTTTAACTGACAACTCTGTACAAGTATATGTTATCTTAATTACAGTCATACATCGCATCAAGCACTGCACAGATAAATATCATGATTATGTGAATTTATAAAAAGGCCCATTATCTTTGTTTCCTTTCTACAGGGGGAACAGACCTTTAACGACCTAGATATTATTTTCATTGTAGTAGTAGTGATACATTAAAAGTATAATAACTTAAAAATCATAGTAAAAATAATACATTTGTCGTTATATCTGCAAGGGCAACCGAACACACTCTGTTATATTAAATAACAAGTATAATTAGTATCTAATAGATTCATTTACACGTTATCTCTTAGCTAAATACCATTTATGAAAGTCGTTTGAATTTTATGATAACAATGTTGTAATTTAATACTAAAAACCAAAGCGTTATATTCTATTTTCATAATAATTCAGGTTTTTGATTAAAATAATAGTTATGATTTTGGCTTGATCATTCAATATTTAACATAGAGAATCAAGAAAATGTATTCTATATGATGTAAAAGAAAAAAATAAATAAAAAAAAAATCAAAAATAATCGGAAAAATGACAATTTATAATGTAAATATCCAGATTGGAAAACTTCATAAAAAGAAAAATTACTTTCGTATATTGCATATATTTTGTAATGAAGTTTAACTATCTTTTTGTCATATATATTATATATGAATAAATTCAGCACAGCAGTGGTCTTACATGTAAAAAAAAAAGAAATAAAAAAAATAAAAAAGAAAATAATAATAATAATAAGAAGAATGATTTACCTTATAATTTAAGTAAATTTTTAAATATCAGTATATCTCTCTACCGTTTCGTCATATCATTTTATATATACTTATGTATGTACAAAGGACAAATACATTCAATAATGACTGATAACATCTTAAAATGATAACAAGAACCCATTAGTTAACATACTTATTATTTTCACAGAAGCATTCGACTCAACCCTTCATTCTATAGAAATATTAAATAATAATTGTAATATATATATATATATATATATATATATATATATATTCATATGTATATATATATATTTCTGCTCCAATTGTCATTTTAATGCTGAAGTAATTGGATATCGATGTATCTTGATGAAAATATACTTTACGAGTTACATGATTTTTACATTCTGCATCATCTTGGTTTTCTGCCTCTAATGGTTCTTGATCGAGGTGCAGTAGAACCACTACCAATACTAAACATCCCAGGAGTTGGAGCATTAAATGAGGGTGTACCTGATGTTCCAAAATTAATCGATGGTGTTGTTGTTGGTGCAGTGAAATTAAATCCTGTAACTACAGATAAGCATTCAAAAGCATCGTGCTACAGTAACATTATAGATATCAAATATAACGTTTTGTTTTAATAAACAATATAATACATTATAGTTATAGATAACGTTCATTAACTACCTGGCTTAGAAGTGCTCGCACCAAATTGGAATGGGACGGATCCAGTGGTTGATGCATTATTATTAGTAGCATTATTATTACCAAATGAAAATGTGCTTTGCTGCTGTCCTTGAGTTCCACCGAATGTAAAAATACTATTTGTATTGTTCTCATTTGTTCCAAAAGCGGGTGTAACTGTAGTTTGAATTCCAAATGGTAATGCTTTATTATCGCCAAACGCGTTAGAATTGTTTGTAGCGCCGAACGACATGGTAGTTGGATTTTGGCTGCCAAAGGTATTTTGCATAGGAGTATTAAAAGTTCCAACTGGAGTTGTAGTCGTTGATCCAAAAAGAGGTGCTGGATTATTCTGATTTCCAAACATAGGACTTGGTGTACCAAAACTGTGCGATGTTGAAGTTTGAGGATTAACCGGTGCATTTAAATTTTGTGTTCCAAATACAGCAGTCGTCGTATTTGTACTACCAAAATTGAGAGTACTGGTTGAGACGCTAGGAGAACCAAATGTAGGTGCTGTTGTTGTAGTCTGTGAACCAAATAATGGTGTGCTAGAACTTCCAAACACCGTATTAGTATTTGTTCCAAAAGCAGGAGGTTTTTCTTCTTTAAAGGTGTTGTTGTTACTTGTACCAAATTCAATAGATGATTTTGTCGGTTGAATTGGTACAAAAGGAGATTTTGCTGAGTTACCAAAAAGTGGAGCAGCAATTGCTTGACCAAATACTGGCTCACTAGTTGTTGTTCGGAACGTAGCTGCAGTTGTTGTATTAAATATGGATGTAGTTGTTGTTGTATTAAACATAGATGCAGTTGTTGTTGTTGTATTAAACATAGATGCAGTTGTTGTTGTTGTATTAAACATAGATGTAGTTGTTGTTGTTGTATTAAACATAGATGCAGTTGTTATTGTTGTATTAAACATAGATGCAGTTGTTGTTGTTGTATTAAACATAGATGCAGTTGTTGTTGTTGTATTAAACATAGATGTAGTTGTTGTTGTTGGCGTATTAAATATAGATGTAGTTGTTGTTGTTGGCGTATTAAATATAGATGTAGTTGTTGTTGTTGGTGTATTAAACATAGATGTAGTTGTTGTTGTTGTTGTATTAAATATAGATGTAGTTGGTGTAGAAAATTGAGAAGATGTAGTAACAGCTGGTACATTAAATCCAGAGGTTGTGTTATTGCTTGTGGTAGTTGTAACGGGTGTATTAGTTGATGCCAACAACCCACTAGAATTTCCTAGTGCATTAGCATTATAGGAAAATACTGATTTATTTTCTGATGTTGATGGATTTGATGTTCCAAATGAAAAAATAGGTGTTGCTGTACTTAATGTAAATGCTGTAGATCCACTAGAAATATTTCCACTAAACGTACCATTTGTCAAATTTAGCATTGGGTTGCTAGACGCAGAAGTATTATTTGTGATTATTGATGCATTACTAGCTATTGGATTATTTTGAGTAATTACAGGCATCCTAAATGTTTTTGGAACGCTACTTGTTGTATTAAAAAAACCAGCTTCAGTTTTTGATGTCTGTACATTATTACTTCCAAATATGAATGGAATTGTTGTAGTTGCTGTAGATGTCATCAAATTTTTATTGGTACTATTTGTAGAATTATCTGTAATACTTTTAAAAACCGAAGCAACACTAGAAGCAGCTGTAGTAGCGGTAGTAGCAGTATTAATAGTAGTAGTAACAGTCGACATCGGTAACATTATATTTTTTGTTTCAGTTGTGAAATTTAAGCCACTTGTAGTTACATTTTGAACAGAGCCAGTATTTACTTGCGTCGATGGAGTTGTATTGACAATATTGCCAAATGTAAATTTAGGGCTTTCAGTGATCATTGTAGATCCTATATTACTTGCATTATTTAAGATAGAATTGCCAATGCTAGATTTGATATTGGTTGAATCAGAATTTGAAGTAGTAGTCGTGATATTAGATATAGTACTCTTATTTGTAAAAATATTATTAGAAGTAGAAGGTATAGATAATATAACGGTTGATGCTGGACTTGTAGAACTTAAAGAAGTATTTAAAATAGAAGTATTGGATTTTAATATTCCATTTGAAGCGACCGATGGTACAACCAGTGGTGTAACTGATGCTGGTAATGTATTTGTTACCGCCTTGCCAGAAACAAATGTTGATGTAATCGAATTGGAGATCATAGGGAGTGCATTTGTAGCTAACGTCACGTTAGTACATTCTGATGACGTTGCTGGTGCAATATCAGTCTTACAGTTGGATCCGTCAGAATTAATGACAGACTTATTCTTTTCGTCTGATACTGAATTACTTGTAATCTCCTGATTAGTACCAGACACATTTTCTGTATTTGGTAAATTGAATGTTATGTGTTTGACCGTTTTTATATTAGTTTTGGGTGATATAAGCGCCGGAGCTATAGCAGATGTAGTAATAGGTGTTGTATTAACATTAGTTGTAGTTGTTACAGAATTGAGCGTTGCACAATCCGCAGAGGAAGAAATTGCGGGTGCAACCTCGCTAATTTCTTCTGCCTGAATCACAACATCGGGATTAATTCTGCTTGCTGCTGAAAATATCATCAAATGGTGTATCAGAAATTGGATCATATAATTTAAATGAAATAACCATGAGAACTGTACTTACCTTTACCAGATATGGCATCAAACATACTCTGTAATCTTGCTCGCATACTAGTTTGTCTCATGTTCACTATATCCTTTTTCTTTATTTCTTCTACATCGTCAGTAGTAAATTTTGTTTCCATTATATTCCCTTGTTCTTCAACGAGTGATCTTAACTTTTCATTTCTTTGTGGTTCTGCCCTCATAAAAAGTTTGTCCGTAAATTTTGTTGCCGTCACGGAAGTTTCATTATCCTTATATTGAGATCTCATATTTTCTTCGTTAGCAGAACTTGTTTCAGTTTCATTAGAATTCATCGAGTTCCTGGAATTTTTAAGAATTCCTTTAATGGGAGACTGTTCTTGCGTTTTATTAAGAGACTTCGATAAATTCGAGTTTGTAGACAGTTTCTTATTCACAGCTGGTGCGCTATCATTCGCATTTATACTTTGCACTTGTGCTAGAGTTCGTGAATCTCCATTTTGTATATGCTCCAAGGATTTAAAATGTTTCTCAAAGTCGGGAGTTCCACTGCGGGAACAGTCAACTAAAATCATATTAAAATATATTATGTAATAAGTTTAGAGTAACACGTAATTATATATTACATATGAAGAAAATATTATATAAATATACATATATATATATATATACCAGCTTTTCTTTTGATACCAGTAGCAACATGAATACTTGAACTTAATGAACATAATATATCATAGCAGGATGGTGTTTTACTACGTTTTGTAGGTCTAAGATTTTTATCTGGTGGTGAATTATCCTCTTCAGATTTGGGTGATTCATCTCTACCTCTCTTTTGTTTCGTTTCTTCAAAATTTTCTACTTCATTCGCGAATATACCATCCGTCCTTTGCTTTTTCACTAAATCAGATGTAACATCTTCTTTGGACGCATGCCTCTTCAATGATATCTCTCTTAGAACCTGTGCTACGCTCGATGGTGATTTATTTTCTGACTGGTATACACCAGACAATACTTTCTGCCTTTCTGGAGGAGAATATCTTGTAGTTTCTGGCGGTGCAATTCTAACTGTAACAGGTCCTCTTATTTTTGCAGATTTTGCATTAATCAAAGGAATTGGACTTGCATGGAGATTAACTTTTGGAAATTGACCGGTGCCATACTGCGACTGATGGGTCAATTTATTATTAGCTTCAGCAGCGTACTTAGTTAACCTTATAGTTAGTCCTGGCGATGTTACATCAGTATACGTCCTATTATGAGAATTAAATATAATTAAAAATTTAATATTAATATTTATATCAATTAAAGTTTACTTACTTGGGATCAATGTTATATCTTGTAGAGGCTAATAATGGGCCAGCAACTGTCTGTACGGTTTTTACTCCACCAGCCTTTGATCTCATTTTGGGACTTATACTTGTACCCCATGGTGATCCGTCCGGTGAAAACAACGTACTATTTTCCCCTCTTGTTAAAGTATGATTCTGATTAAACATGGGCGATGTTCTCTTTGGCGATGACCAATTTGTCTTGTATCTACCATCCATATTATGCAGGTCATCCTTTTTGTATTGATTTAAGGACGTCGAATTACACTTGTTGTAAATACCGCTCCGATTAAACGATTGACATTCGTTATCTTGATTGAATTTATTTTCCGACATGCTGGATACGTTTAAATTATTTTTATTCGCATTGGCTCGTGGTATTGGGCTTAATTGTGGAATAAGACTGAATCTTGGTGCGTTTCTACTATTAAAAGTAGTGTCACTGCTGAGTTGATATCCACTTACACGACGTCGTTCCATTCTTACTGAGAAACGTTCGCGATAAACGTTTTTAATCTTATTCCAAATAAGAGTAAATTGTCTTACTAGATAAACAATAACTCGGCCTAAGGTATCCCTTAATTCGATAACGGCCTCTTTGAAGTAATCAAAAAATATAAATGCATGCGGCGATAGCAAGCTATCGTTGGTGATCAAAGAATAGCACGCATAAACCACTAGAAATAATGAAACAATTACCGCAAGAATAGGACCCCAAGCGTTGTATAATAATATACACCCACTCAGCACACTTAACGACACAACGACACCCCGGCTTTCTAGCTCCAACATATTATTTCAAAAAAGTAACCTCCCCATGTTTGAAAAGAGCACACTCACTGAATCTACCGGAACTTTGTCCGTACAAAATTATGAGGATTACTAAACACTACATAGAGCGGGAAGTGGTGTATTATAACGAATAAAGGTCTCCCCCACAGAGTGATACTAGGAAATGACGTCACAAAGAGATTGATTTTTCGACCAATCAAATGCCTCCTTCTGAAAATACCTTTTCTACCATCCGTGATAACTTATAGTTCCGTTTTATTCTACAAATAAATTTACGTATTTTGTTTTTACAAAATATCTATATACATATATATATATATATATTTACATCTAGGAAAGTTTGAAAATTTATAATTCGATATTACTATAAGAGACATGAACGTAACGAGCTTTACTTTATCCTTATTTTCAATGTGAATAATACGATAGAAATGAAAATATAATATGATCCGTTATACGATACAATATTATCCCAGATCAATCTTTATACTTCAACCTATCGTGATCGTTGTTCCTTTGAACAATACTTACGTACTTAAATTTGTTTATTTTATTTTCAATTATTATATTCAATTAATATATATATATATATATATATATATATATATATATATTATTATTAACGAAATATATTTAAAATATATATTTACGATGTCGTAGAGATAAATAGCTAATCAAAATACGACGGCCATTACGTTTTCGTCATTTGATGACTAATTATACATTTATTTTCTATTTTGAATTTTTTCTGCTAGATATTTTTCTCGATCAGATCTTTTTCTAAGGATATGTAATAAATGATTTGTTTGAATGCAAAAAATATTACAAAATTTGAAACAATATTAGAAGGTATTTTTTTCTTTTGTAACGTTGTTTTATTATCTATAATGTTAATGTATTATAAATTATTTGTAATTTTCACGCGTATGTAATTTTCTAAAGCAATTAGTAGGACACAAAGTCGTTAATTACAAGTTCGACACAATAGTGAATCTTTTATATTCTAGTCTTTACAATTGAACGAATAGAACAGTTTTTCTTGTTTTCTTGATGTTTCCACTTAAAGCTTTCCACTTAAAAGTTGTTCTTTATTAGATGACGATGGGAAAACATTAGTAATTGGATGTCAAAGGCTTCTTATTATATTTCCTTTATTGATGTAACGACATCACTGTCTTGAAATGATTCGTTCTTTTTATTACATTCTTACCTACGGAGAATGGCATACTTTAATATTTATATTTACAAAGACATGAATGAGTACATATCAACCAGTTAAACGTAAAATTAGATGAAACAGAAATATGACTTTAAATCACAATATTTTGATACTTTGTTGCAATATATCTCTGGATAGGAGCAAAAGTCATACTTTGAGTACAATCCCAATTTTACATAAAAAATAAAAAACGAAACATAATAAATAATGTTTATAAGTCTCGCGAGTCTCCGTATAGGAGTAATGAATGATTCAATGACATAGCTCAAAATGATGTTTTATTTACAAAGATTACAAATTATAAACGTTACAATTTCTTAAAGAAAAAAATTATTTTTCTCTAGGAATTCAAAATTTTATTTGATAAATTTCAATTATTTTTTTATTACCTAGTTTTATTTAGCAATTACACTGACAGGTTTAATGCCGTCTGTGCTTACTACGATGTTTACTTGATTTTTCTGAATCTCTTTCTCGGGATCGACTGTGTGATCTGTAACGACTGCGCGATGATTTGTGACTACCTGATCGTCTTCTTTGAGCTTTTTTAGGTTTACGAGATCTACCATGGCTATGGCTACGAGATCTACTTCTACTAGTATGTTTCTTTCTTTTATTATGCTTTGCTCCTTCTCCTTTCGATGGAGAAGTACTGGTTGACTTTGAACGTCTAAAAAAAAATAAAAAAAAAATAAATAAATAACTACACACACGTACACACGCGCGCACACTCACACACGCACGCACGCATATATACAAAATATATGCAAAATTATATACTAATTAAAAATGTTTCAATATCTTACCTTGGTGATTTAATTCTTTCAGGCACAGCATGCGTGCCACTGCGGCTAATAAAACCACCCCAAGCATTGTGATGTTTCGGCAATGGTGGACTCGGTGTGTGACAATCAACATCGCCACCTCTAGCTTTTGTTCTTGCCTCCTCATATTGACGACGTAGCTCTTCCACCTTTTTTTCCAATTGTTCAGGCTTTACGCGCGGCCTATAATATAATCGCAAAATGCGACGGCAAACATCCCTTATCGCAGATTCATTGACTTTGAAAAGACAAAACCATGGCGGTGAAGATGGCAAAGGTAGCTGAAGCTGACGAGCACCCAAATAGACGCATGCACACGCAACAGTTTCTGGTTGATGCCTCAGAAATACATCTGATCGTAATGAATCATTCATGTAATTCCAGCATTGTTGCATCAGGGCACGATTTTTTTCATAACCCAAAACTTGCAAGTACATTACTATGATTTTATGCGGATGTTTTACGTGTACGCAAAAACCCAATTCCTTTAATACTCTTCGTTCTGACTTAATAACTTGATTTTTCAATGTCACATAATTCTGATCTAGTATTACAGGTTGTATTGGTCTAAAGAGGATGAAATAAAATTTGTTAAATGCATATACATAATATTTTTTTGTAATCTTAACAATGCTATTATTAAATAAATAAAACTTACTTTTGACAAGAAACTTGCTTAATGTGATTAAAAACATTAATAACGTCTCTAATCCTTCTGGGTGCTTCTTCTATTTTACAAGCTAAACAGATACAGCCCATGGCTGTTGTTTCCATATTATGCCTGACTAACGATTTACTATAATAAAAGCGTTGAAATATCACTTGTCCAGTAGCCATTGCAACCTGTAAAAGATAATTTGGGAGGAAAGAACTTTTCCCTATTTCATATTGATTATTAAGAAAGTAATATTGTTGTATGCTTTAACGTTTTAAATGATTTAGACGAATATAACTATGTTGTACTGAGAAGAATTCTATTGTAAACAGGAAAATAGGTTTCTTTCCTTTTTATTTTCTTTTTCTTTCTTTCATTTTTTTTTTTTTGTTTTTTTTTTTTACTTATAATATTACACTTACTTTCAGTTCGAATGGTCGTACCAAACCATTTTATTTGCCATGCTAACTACAAGGGAATATCCAAATATGTACAATATAATACATACAATTTTAATGGGACTATACCATTTTATAATGTTGTAGATATCATGAAAGATACGTGAAGAAAACGACGAGAGAAGGTGACGAGTATCATGTTCCTTCCTCTTCCTTAATTTGTACGATACCTTTAGATTTACAATCTCGCGGAGTTCAACTTCGCAATAGAATTAACTTACAATTTCTATTGTGCTTAACTATAAACATAATGTACCTTATTTTTGTATCATAGAAAGAACGATTGTACATTATAGAGGTTACAGAGGTTAGAAAATTCCTAAGCGTGCAATATATACAAAATTGACAGTACATATACTAACCTGAGGTAATTTCAATAGAATTCCGGCCGTTTGTATCAGTTCACATCCTAATATTCGAAGGTCTGTTTCAGTTTCGGCGTCTAAACCGTCTAAATGCGATGGTGTGGAATTAAGCTTTTCCTCCGGCAAAAGGCAATTTTGCAAGGTCAATACTATCTTTCCGTAAGATTTAGTATTAGGAACGGTCGTTGGTTTTGTTACTATCGTCAAATTTTCTTTCGCACTCATCTTTACGATTAAAAGAAATTAACAGATTATTTCAACACTTTGTATTTAACCAAACAACGGCCATTTTATTTCATTGCCTAATAGCTTTTCTCTAGCGTATATATATGTATATATATATGTACTACGTTGAACAAAATCTGCTAGAGAATCGTCAACAGTCGAAATTAATCCCTAGACTACTTCCGGAAAATGACGTCACGACGATAAGATTTTTGTTCTCTTTTGTTTGTTACACTTTCAGGTTACTATGGAAACGGATTTCGTGTAATTTTGTTTACAACCGTTAGTTAAAGATCAAAATTTGACATGAAGTGCAAAAATAAATATTTCCGATATATTTTATTTTTTTTTTTATTTTTAAAGAGGCAAGAAAACGACTGAGGCTTACGAAGAGACGTGAAGAGATTATGGCGTCGTTGATTGCTTAACAGAACGCACGCGTCAAAATCAATTCAAAAAATGTTCAGATTTTTCACTTAAAGATGATCAACGTTCAAAGATAGACCTTCTGAAGTTGACAACGACAAAATGAAAGCCATAATTGAATCGAAACGTCATATAAAACTGTGCGAGAGATTGAAAAAAAGGGTAAATGTATCACATAAGACAATTGAAAATCAGATTTTTTGGACTCGTCAAGAAGCTCGTTATGCAGATTCAAAATGAATTGAAAGAAATATTAAACACAACAAATGAATATGTGCGATATGCGTTTCAAACATGATGCAATTGATCCTTTTTTGAAAGAAATTATCAGCGGTAATTAAAAAATGAATTATCTACAATAATATTAATCGGAAAAGATCCATGCATGATAAACTGGCACAAGACATATCGAAAGCTGAATTGTATCAGAAAAAGATCATGCTTTAAATTTGATGAGCTTACAAAGGTGCTGTGTATTTTGAGCTACCTCCGAGCAGCCAAACAATCAACTTGGATGTTTAATGTCAACGACTTATAAAATTGGAGGAAGCAATCAAAGAGAGCAGGCCAGAATTGGCGAATTGCAAATTAGAATTTTGTTCCACTAAGACAATGTGAGGCCTAATAGCCACATCTTTAGTAATACGTACAAAATTATTGGAGCATGATAGAGAAGTGATGACGCATCCCTCATGAAGACCCGATCTTGAACCATCGGATAATCATTTGTTTCGAGGTTTACAAAACTATTTTTAAATGGTAAAAATTTCAGTAATAACGATGACTTCGAATCGTTATTTCGTTGAGGTTTTTTTTGGCTGATAAATTACCAGATGTTATATGAGCATGAAAATCATGAAATTATATGAAAAATGGCAAAAGGTCATCGAACAGATTGGAAGATATTTGACTGATGAAAGTTAGTTTTTTGTATATGAAAAAGAAAAAATGAGTCTGATTTCGCACCGAAAACAGAAATTACTTTGTATAAGATGTCTTCTTGTAGTTTTTGTAGTTTAATCGATGTCGAAGTATCGTTAGCACACTTTCGCGCGAAGAGCGCCCTCTAAGGTGTTGCTCTTATCACGAATATTCTGATTGGTCGTAACTAACGAGTATCACGTGATCACATATGACGTAGTCATACCGTGCGTCGATTGGATATATTCTTTCGTAAAAAATCTTACAGAAATGATGAAACTTATAACCATTTCGACCAATACTGATTAACCCTATCAATAGTTTGGCCAATAGTAGAACTTTTAACGTTATGTCCTTAACCTATATTTTTGTGATATCAATAACAATTTAAAAAAAAATTTCTACGTAACATAGAAATGTATATATATATAATTTGTTCTTTTAACTCGTTTTAATTAATTATACTGTTTCTTCCGTAATTTTATAAGATTCTTAATTTCTCGTTGATATCATGATAATATAAATAAATAACGAAATATAATGAAAAGTTTAACTATTGGCTACATTGTTGATCGACTTTTAATCGTTAATTGAAGTACGGCTGGGTACATTGCGAGATCGATCGAGGTGTTTCTTAAATTCTTTTTGAAAATAAAAAAAAAAAAAAGAAAAACAACGGGCGCATATCGCAGAATGATCCATCGACGACGATTTAGCGATTATTAAACGTACACGTGAGTTTATTTTACATTCCTAGAAAGGAAAGATATTATCGATCATTTCGAATATGAAATTTTACGCTGGTATAAGAATTGTTATTTATTTAACATTTAATTTATAATCGTACGATTATATATACATATATATATATAAACTAAAAAAAGGAGTATTTACATAATTGTCTTATTACAGTAATTTATTTGTTTATGACTGAACATCAAGCCAACATCGAAAAATCCAAAATTTGTTTTTATAATGCAACGCGTAAACGATACACACACACACACATGTATATATGTATATATATATGGTCTAGACATTTTATTTCATGAATTTCTTATTTTCATATGTGTGTATATATATATATATATATATATATATATATATACACATACATGTAGTTATATACAACATACATAACACACATAGTTTTACACGCATCACACACAACACACACAGTTGTGTGATTGTGCCGTGTGTGAGAGATACAGAGAGACTATGAACACAGAATACAATATACGAGAAGGATTAACATAATAATGATGAACGGTAGAGATCATTGTCTTACAACAAGATTATAATGTTTAAGTATGTAGTAGTCGTCTTTATATGAGAATCTTCAGTGAAATACGTTCTTTAGGTGTACTTCCGGCCGGATGAACTTTCTCCCCCCCCCCTCCGTCCCATTTATTCCTTTCTACTTCCTTCCCTTTGTCGTTCTACATCTTATGCCGTATTTATGTCGTATGAGCCCAGGTATACAGGATCACGCAAGTTTTTAAGCACGAACGATTCTCACATGCATTCACTTTTGACAGTGGTAGTCTGTTATTGTTATATTATATCCAATTATTCTCTCTCTCTCTCTCTCTTTCTCTCTCTCTCTCTCTCTCTCTCTATCTTACCTGGGCGAAGAATATCTTATTCTATTGTAACATACAAAATGTTCCTCTAACTATTACCGGGAAAGTACAGGATGTGTATGACGATAAAATAACACACGATGATCGGTATTGTTAACAAAGATCGAAACGCCGTAAGGCGGTTCAATATCCGTCCCATCGGGGAGGAGGGGTGAGGGGATGGAATACTCTTATAATATTATTTCTCTTATTATTAATACTTACCGCTATGTCCTTATTAACCCTTTCGTTAAAAGTGCCGACTATAATCGGCACCCATGCAAAGATCTGGTGTGTTTGTGTTTTTGTGTGTGCGCGCGCGCGTATGATGGCGATGCCGACTATAATCGTCGTCTATGCGATACTACACGTTTCATCCATGATCTATATAGTACTTAACCAATAATCGTTTAGAAAAAATAAGGAACGTCGTTGATATGCTCCGGAAAGAAAATATTTAGTCGATCATTCCAACCTTATCCAACGGTTTGGTGTATCGACGAAAAGTTTACTTTTATATTAAAGAGGGCGGCTATCGTCATTCAAACGGAGCGGATTGCTCTAGCGAAAGGGTTTAAAAAAAAAAGAGAGAAAAAAAAATAGAAAGAAAAGAAAAAAGAAAGAAGGAGATAAAAACAACAAGGAAGAGAAAAGAGAGATCGAAATTAAGGATGGACAGCAGGGGTTCGATGGGGGAGAGGAAGAAAAAAAGAAAATAATTCGAAATAGGAATGATCCTGTGCTCGAGTTATAATTTAATAATACGAACAACGTTTTAATTTCGCTTTTTATAATGCAATGTAATAAATTATTACCTTCTACGAGCACAGAATTGTGTTTGAAGAAATAATTTATTTGGCATGTATATATATATATATATATATATATATATATATGGGTACGTATGTATATATATATGTATATATGTATGTATATGCAATATATGCAAGTGATATTTATCACTCGTTACACATGCCACTTTCTTAATATATTTAATATAAGGAAGATACATACACTCGATTTAACGTTATTATGTTTCAAACGGACGACGCATTTTTCGTCGTTTCATCGATCGATTCTTTTTAAAATCGATTTCTTTCTTTTTTTTTATCTTTCTTACTAAGTAGTAGGATTTGATGCATTACACCTGGCACGGATGACAGGTTAATATAGTAGCTATAAATATGTATGTACATTTTTCAAAAAGAATACATATATATATATATATATATATATATGTATATATATTTATAAATGCTTATATGTATAATTATATATATATATATATATATATATATATATATATATATATATATATAGACGTCTCATTTTTATACGACACCGGTAAAAAGTATTTCCTTTTCTATTGATCTTATAAACAATAATTTCTTGACATAAAAAAGGTTTTCGGGTATAAAGATAAATTATACAGTTCGTTAAATTTCAAAGCACCATAACTTCAATGACATGTCAATGAAAAAGGGATAAGTAAGATCGTAGGGTGGCTCGTTTGATCCGCATTGACATTTTTTTCTACAACTTTTGACGAGCTCAAAATATCGATTTTCATTAAAAAAAAAAAATAAAAAATAATAATAATAAATTAATACAAATAAAAATAAATAAATAAATAAATAAATCGTTAAGATGATCGCGTCTTAACAACAGCATCCTCCATGAGATGGCTGGTCATACATATTACATTTCCCATTTTTTAAATCTAATATATTTTTATTTGAAAATGTTTGCTTATAATGCCAATAGAATCGGAGATACTTGGTCGTATCGTTTAAAATGAAATACCGGATATATATATATATATATATATATATATATATATATATATATATATAATATAGTCTTATTGCATTTTGCATAACATAACAATTATTATACAACGTATACATCCGTAATAATATCTACGTAAAACATAACGCAAAAAATAAAATTAAATACTAACAATACCATGGATATCGTCGATATTATAAAAAGTTCGTAAAAAGGTCGTCGCACATCTTTGCCACACATAGCGGTTCTTTTTTTCTTTTTCTTTTTTTGAAAAATTTCTCGTCTCTTCGCGATTTCCGAATAATATTTTCCCTTTAATATTTTCGTTTCTTCTTTAATTATTTTGTTTAAATATTCATTTCACAGAGGTCTTATCGATTCGACGCGCGTCCATCTAAAACGCGATCAACATAAGTTAGATCATTATTCGTGATAGATAGATAATTGAAAAATATTTGTTACATTTTGAAAAATATATCCTTTAACGTTTCTTCCCTCGTACTAATATGCGGGCTAGACATTTGTTACCACCATTTATTTATTACCATCCAACGAGAATATAATCGACGCGTATCATCGATCCTTCTCGTTGATATCTTTACGTATTTCATTATTATTCTTTTCTTTCTTTTTTTTTTTCTTTAGAATCTCGTAGCAAATATATTATTGCCATTTTCGTTTTCACCGGGCGCACCGACCGTAAATAATTCTTCCACGTCCGTACCTCTTCTCTACGTAGATATAATTCGAGGCGTGGCAACGGGGGGAGTGGGTGGGGTAGGGGTGGGGGGTGGGGGGTAGGGATTTTGTCGATTCAAATCGGATATAAAAAATTTCGTGGATGCGCGCGCGCGCGTGGATTAATATTATTATTTTCTTATCACTTTTTTTTTGTCGTCTCTCTTTTGTCCCACCCTTTGGAGATAATATTCTGTGCTTTGATTTGAATGATTTTTCCATCGATTATTTTAACCAAACGATTTGTCGTGTGCGTGTTTGTTGTGTGGCATATCTGTGTGTGTGTGTGTGTCCGTGCGCGCGCGCCCGTGACCGTGCGTGTACACACAAGTGAAAAGAAACAAAAGGAAATATCGTGGATGAGAATTTTTCTTTTCCTTTCTTTCGTTTTTTTTTCTTTTCTTTCCTTTTTTATTTTCTTTTTCTTTTAAGGAGAAATATCGCGAACGTGGGCACGTGTGCATTTTAGCAAAGTAATAACCACGATTACCCACCATAGAACATATACACAACGTTTTTGTTTTTCTTTCTCACCAATAATATCTTTCGTCTTGCATGCATCTTGGGGTGAGGGAGGGGGGGGGAGGAGGATGAACGTGCTAATTGCAAGGCAGAATGTGCAGTGGTGCTCTATCGTGTATTCGTCGGGAAACGAAATCGTTCCTCAATTTGGGGAACGACAAAACTAGAGCAAAACGGAGAGGGGAGGGGGAGCGGCAAGGGTGATAAGCGAGGGAATGAAAGGAAAATCCTTTAACAATAATAATCCTTAATTTTTATCATCGTTTATGAATTATCGTTAAAATTCCAAATTCACTAATTATTACGTCTCCTTCG
This sequence comes from Dolichovespula media, assembly GCA_911387685.1. Classification (NCBI taxonomy): domain Eukaryota; kingdom Metazoa; phylum Arthropoda; class Insecta; order Hymenoptera; family Vespidae; genus Dolichovespula; species Dolichovespula media. The sequence goes on from OU426873.1 coordinate 2,437,487, forward strand.
AAAGATTCACTTTTAATGATATAAATACGTAAATATATTCGAATAAATTTATAAAGCATAATTCTCTTTCAAAGCCATAATAGACGAACGATATAGGTACATAGACACGCGTCCAAATTTTTTTTATTTCCGTATAGGGAATATCTTTATATATATATATATAAAGATATTCCCTACAACAATTACATGATGTAATTGTAAACCGTTTCCTATAACAACTTAATTATGTAAATCATGTTATCTCGTATTATATCGGCAATTATGTTTTAGTCCAATATACACATACATACATATATTAATTTTTGCGAATGAGAAGAGGAAGAGGAAGAAAAAAAAGAAGGATAAGAAAAAGAAGAAGAATAAGAAGAAGAAGAAGGAAAAGTAAAAGTAAAAGAAAAACAATAAAAAAAGAAAAGAAAAAAATTATACAATATTTTTTCTGTTTTTTCTTTATATATATATATATATATATATATATATATATACATACATATATTGTAAATGCTTTATATATATATATATATATATATATATAAAGCATTTACAATTGCTAAATCAATATCCGAAGAGTACACACACAGAAAGAGAGAGAGAGAGAGAGGAGGGGGAGGGAGGGAGAGAGAGAGAGAGGGAGGGAGGGAGAAAATAGTTCCGTACGTGTAAATTGCCAAAGTATACGTATGTACGTGACACGTTTTCTCAGATATAAAAAAATAAAATTTCTTCGAGTTTCATTCATCGGCAAGATGGTTTCATACTTAATTTTCAAAATACTCTAGGTAATTCTATTATAATGATGGATGATATCCGTAATAGCGCTTATGCGCGATGAAAGTAGGTAATCAAAGTCACGTCATTAGTTTCTAGGATAATCAAATGGCAGTGTTTGCTCGCAGGAGTCTCTCGAGAGTCATAAGCGACGACGGTGAATCCTCCCGATTTTTTTTTTTCTAACGGAAATTATAACGCCATCGTGAGTTTTTTTTTTAAATCCACGATTATTAACGGGAGTAATAATAATAATAATAATAATAATAATAAATTTAATAATAATAAAAATAATAATAATATTAATAATAATAATAATAATAATAAAAATAATAATAATAATAATAATAATAATAATAATAATAATAATAATAATAATAAATGATTACGAACGTTCGCCGATTTCCTTTTGTTGATTAGACGACACCTCGTTGTTCGTTAATATCGGTTTAACACAATCCTTATTATCACTTTCCCCGTTATCATCGATCGTCGTTTTATCCTTGATCTTATTGTTCTCAGTTTTCATCGAGGCATTCAAACTCTTCAAAAAGTTACCCAAATGTTCAGCGGCTATTGGATTGTTCGCCCATTCGTTCGTTGGAAACGCAGCCAATAATCTCTTTTGCAACATCTCAGACGTCATTTGTTTGTCGTCCGGTAATTTCGTCAAATTCGTTTTGTTCATTTCTACGTCGACGGAAGGTTTGTCGGGGGTGGTAACGTCCGTTGTAGTCGTCGTCGTCGTCGTCGTCGTCGTCGTCGTCGTCGTCGTCATCGTCGTCGTCGTCGTCATCGTCGTCGTCGTCGTTTTGATCGTCGATTCAGTAGATTTAACGTTACGTTCGGGATCCTGCGTGGACGAGGACGTTTGCTGATCCGCGTTTTGGGAAACTTTATTAACGGGCAACGAACTATTATCCGTAGCGACGGAACTCGAGTCCGGACTGGCTGGTGACTTCGTGCTCGAGACGACCTCGGCGTTAGTATTGTTTTTTATGGGGTTCGACGGAGTCGGCACGTCGTTTCGATTTTCATCCGAGCGTTCGCTCGTAACACCGTCGTCCTCCTGTTTTATAACTATAGCTGCTCTATTTTCCTCATCGACGCAAGCGTTACCGTTGATCTCGCTAGGTGGTGGAGATGGTGACGCAGTCGAGGAGACTCTCGGACTCGCAGCTTCGCGATTATATTGTTGTTGTTTTTGTTGTTCTTGTTGCTGCTGTTGTTGTTGTTGTTGCTGCTGATTCTGTTGTTGTTGTTGCTGTTGTTGACCCATGGAATGATTACGTTCGTTCGAATTATCCGGAATCAATTCTAATCTCAGATCGCGCGACGTATTGGGAGACGTAGTTTTATCATCGTTGCTGACCGTAGTTTTTCCATTTTCCTTTCTAACAGCGAACTTGTCGTTGCTATCAAGAGCCGAGGACGAGTATCTTGGCTGTGCGAAAAGTCTATCGGCGACGTCGGCCGTAGTCGGGTTATTATCGTTATTACGGAAAGTCAAAGTTTTGTTTATATCGTTTGCGATTTGTCTGCTCAAGGAAGAGATAGTCCGTTCGCTCGATTGATGCTTCGTGATAGGAACTGCTAATGGAGCAACCGAGGATCTAGCGGGCTTAACAGGGGCACACTGGGCTGCTAAGTGACTCTTACCAGGTACGTTACCACCAACACTAACACTTTCGGAACTTGCTATGCTATTAGATATACAGCTATTCGGAACTGTATTATCAACGCCTCCGCTTCCACCACTAACACCACTATTTCCTCCTCCCCGCGGTAATCTCATCATCGCGTCCATTTGAAACTGTTGAAGATTCGGCGCTTGGCTCAGAGCGTATAGGCTCTGCAAGCTTGGAAATACGGACGATAGACTGTTATTCGTACGATTTCCGTTCATCGAGCTAGACAGTCCTGACGTAGCGTAAACCGGGGTACGTCCTGGCGTAGGAAGAGGACAATCACTGACACGATGAGCAGCCGGCGTTAAGGATCCTGGGGGAGCCCTGTAATATCGGTGACCGCTCATTAATGTAACCACTTGTCCTTGATCAATGATACCCGGTATATTCTCTCTTATCGGCGATTTAGCTGTCAGTTTCGTCACCGGTTGTGGTATTCTCAAAGGATGTATATCCATCTTTTTAACGCCGCTCAAATCCAATATATCTCTGGATTCTTGTTCCCGTTTCCTCTTGCCAGTAGGGACTTGACGTTGATGGGCGCTCTCGCGATCTGGCTGTTTCATTTGTCTAGGTTTAGGAGGTGCGGGCATCCTCATTTGTCCAGTCTTCAGTGCTTTCAATACACGGGGATCGACGCATCTATCGTTAAGCGTAATAGTTGGATTCACCTTTCCTAAAATGTTCTTACGATTGTCCTTGATATCGTTCATGTCGTTCGAACAACCGCCACTTCCCGGGGACTTGGGAGCCGTCAACGTTATGCTCAAACTCGCGGGTATATTCAAGCCACAACCGTCCAAAAGATTTCTCGTGTCATTCGAAAATAATGGATTCGACGGTGACGTCTTTGGCGTCGTAACGTTAAGCGGACGACTCGGGCCCGAATCGTTCGACGCGTTCATCGGCTTCTTCGTCGATACGATCTGTTGTTCGGTTACGCATTTTCGCGTGACCTTGGCGAAGCCTTGAGGCGACACGTTTGTCTTTTTCACGGAGTGCGTCGGTGACGTTTGTTGCCGTTTACGTTTAACATCGCAAATGGGTAAACCGGGCGGACACTTTCTCTTAACTGCACCCACAGGTACTACAGGTGGATCATTTGGGAAAGTATAGACGTCCATCTTCACGGGACTGTTAACATTGGTATTAGGATTAACGTTGATACTTCTAGCCGTATTTATACCGATAACGCGCGTATCGGCTTCGGCAAATGGTTTATTGATATTAGATTTTATGCTATTAGAGGTATTCGTTACAACGTTATTAATGGATTTTTTATCGTTCATTAAATTTCCAAATCCGGAATTACCGTTCTCTGTATTATTTTTCTCAGTAATTCCCTCGATTTCCATACCATTCGTTTTAACGTTGTTATGTTCTTTCTTACTAACGACGGCGTTAGTTTGTCCCGTATTGTCACTAATTTGATTCGCGTTACCTGTTATCAATTTAGGACTCTTGTCGACAATTATATTCTCAATCGTTGGTTCTTTCGCCGCCAATTGAAATCCATGAAGGAACTGCTTCTTACGATCGTTTTGCTCGTTCGCCTTTTTCATTATAGCTTTCGACACGTTAAACGTAGGCTTTACCGTAGTCGGTTTGTCCATAAATGTGACTCTGCGTTTCTGTTTCTCCTGTTTGTCCATCGTTTGAAATTTCTCCTTATCTTTTTGAAGATGCTGGAATAGCAATCCGCCAGTTGGTTCCCTATCAACCTGTCCACAGTGTAACAAAACATTACTAATTATTTTCGGTTTCTTTAAATTCGTATTAGCAGCTGAACATTGTTTAAGAGTTATTTTCACTCCGTTGGAATTTTGTCCATCCCCAATACTTACAACACTGAATTCAGGGCTCGTCGTGGTTTTGACGTCGCAAGAATTCGAATTTTGTTCTCTGGAATGCCAATTAGGGTTAGGACTCTTCAACACCTCGTAATTTCCATCCGAATTTTTCAATATTTTTATCGGCGTTTTGATTTGCTTACTCTCCTCCTGGTTAACTGTAGACGATATCATCGTATTAGTTGCGGCGGTTGTGCTCGACATTGTATTCACTGTTGTTGAGGTCAGAATCGTCGTAGTCGTAGTTGTAGTCGTAGTCATAGTCGTAGTCATGGCCGTAGTCATGGCCGTAGTCATGGCCGTAGTCATGGCCGTAGTCGTGGCTGTAGCCGTAGTTGTAGCCGTAACCGTAGCCGTAGCCGTAGCCGTAGCCATAGCAGTAGTCGTAGCTGTAGTCATAGCCATAGCCATGGTTGTGGCTGTAGTCATAGCTGTAGTCGTAGCTGTAGTCATAGCTGTAGTCATAGCCGTGACCGTGGCCGTAGCCGTCGTAGCCGTAGCCGTAGCCGTGGCTGTAGTCGTGGTTATGGCAGTAGCCGTAGTAGTCGTAGCCAAAGTTGTGGAAGCGACCGTAGCTATAGCAACGACCGGAGATAGAGTCGTGGCAGTAGCCGTTGTGACGGAGGTTGTTGCAGTGACGGTAGATGTAGTGACAGAAAGTGTGATCGCTGTCGAACATACAGTGGTAGTGCCAATCGTTGACGTTACCGTCGTAGGAGATGACGAGGTAGTCGTTAATGTCCTAGCGACCGTCGACGTTGGCACATTCATTTTCTTATCATTCTTATCGGCCACCTTAGACATCTTTAAACGACTGCAAAGGACCACCGGCATCTGTAACTTCAACTTCGCCGTTTCAGCTTCATTTTTATCGTCTAAATCCAAATCCTTATCGTCGTCGTCATCCTCTGTCGTCTTACGTTCGACCTCGGGTATTTGTTCCGCATCGTCATCGTCCTCATCCACCCGCGCATTATCGCCGACCGAATTGTCACTCGGTGGCAAGCTAGCGCCTAATCCGGGCGTTGACGGTCTCTCGTGCAAGGGCGCCTCCAAGGCTTGTTCCTCTTGTGCGACCCGATAGAAGAATCTCATAGGAGCGTTCTGTAAAACAACGTATCCGCGACTTTTATCTCGCGTTTCGTACGTATACACCAATTTCGCCGTCCAACAAATCATTTCGTTTTCGGCAAAATGAAGAACGTCCTTTAAAAAATAAAGAAAACCGGTCGTTCCATCTTTCAAATAAACTCCATCCTTTCTGCTAAAGTGATTACCAGTTGTGCTCGGACGGAAAGACGGTAGGAAATTTACCTGAAGGATTTTACCTGGAAGATGGATCGATGGACGCAGTGCCGCGTTAAAACCGTTTCCTTTTCATTTTCATTCAAACGAAAAAACTTTGAAGAATATAAATAATAGAGTAAAAGTAAAAATATGTTTAGGTAGACAAATCCTTACCCTTTTCCAAGCGTATATGTAGGCAACGTCCATGAGCGTCCAATGTTCTGGTAGAGGTGCTCTTCGATGACATATTTCGATAGTGTATCTCGTCATGTCGACGCTGTATTTCAATGCTAAGAACTTTTTAAGATGCGCTATCGTAACCAGAGCGGGACATTGAAGATAACGTCTATTGCTCATAATGTTGCTATTAACATTATTACTATTACTACTATTATTGTTATTATTATTATTGTTGTTGTTGTTGCTGTTGCTGTTGTTGCTGCTAGTATTACTGTTGTTGTTGTTGTTGTTGTTGTTGTTGTTGTTGACAGTGTTGTTGTTATTAATAATGTTGTTATTGTTACTATTGTTATTGTTAGACGAATGATCGGATTCGTTTGTACTTAACAAGATCTTCAACGGATCGACACCAGGTGGAAGGTACTCGAGACTCAGGCTGACTGCGTCTTCGGGCGCAAAGATTAATCGACCGCTAACATCTTCCCCTCGTTGCTCCGGAGTCGCGACATCTGCTGTTTAAAAGGAAAGAAAGATTGACAGTGAAACGCATCTTGCCTGAAATATTTTCCCCGCGCGAAATTTTGACGCGATACGATGAAAAACGTTGGGCTTACCATGCTCGGGATGTTTTCTGTAAAATTCCCTTCTTCTCCGCATCTCCTTATGATAAAGTCCAGGAACTAGTTTGTACACGATATCTTGTAAAGCTTTGTCGGCTCTGTAAAAAAGAAAAGGAAAAAAAAAATCGTAACGAAGTTGGATCACCGATTTTTACAAACGTCAACGATGATTTTTGTTAATATTTACAACGATTAATTTTGTCAACGTACTTGATGTTTGGTTTGGCCTTGTTCAACACATGATTGCAAGAGGGACAGCGTGCCTCCGTATTAAGGTGCTTTAGGATACAGCTTCTGCAAACTGTGTAGAAACGAAAGAAGGATGGATCAATGATACGTGCAAGATTCTTGTTGATTCTCGTCGATACCCTGTATAACTTCGAAGCAACGCTCTCTTATATTTCCACGTGTTTGAAGTTTCGCATGATCGCATCGTCGCTACTAACTCATTTTATCGTTAAATTTATATAAGAAATTGTTTAATCTTTAATCTTAATTCTAATATATTTTTTTTTTGTTCTTTAAGCGTAAACAATGCCAACGACCCTCGGATCGCTGGATGTTTCCTCGGATGTTTCCACGTGCGATTTTACTTACAAGAATGCAAGCACTCGACGACCGTAGTCGCATCTATCAAATATCCTCTGCATAGAGGACAGATGAGATAGGGATTCACGTCCCGCAAGTAAGTTCTTTTTCCAACCCCTGCCATGTTTTTCTAAGGGTCCTTCTTCGACCGCCTGCAACCGAGGATAACTGCAATAGACAAAGTACATCATTTTAACGCTACGAAGAAACGTCGAACGTCGTGTGTTCGATGATTAATGACGTATATAGTCGAAGGATCGGACGATCAGATAAAGAACATATCGTCGATTCGCGACAAAATTACGTGGGTGGTGTGCGGATGGTGGGGAGGGGGAAGGAAAAGAAAAAGTACAAGGAAAAGGAAAGAGAGAAAAAGATAAGGATAAACGAGGAGGAAAGTAGAACGACGACACGCCGCCGATGGCCGGCCATTCATTTCGACGGCCGTGTGACCGTCTATCGTAGCCGATACGGTTCGCAAAGAGAGGAGGTCTAATCGCGCGACATGCGAACGGTTGCACCGGTTGTCCCGTGTCAC
>OU426873.1:2455005-2460005 GCA_911387685.1 Dolichovespula media
CTCTTTCATACCTATGCCTCTTTTATTCAAGAATAACTCGTTATTCGATGATTGGACGGATGCGATCCTTTCGTACGATCGTTACGAATAACGGAGGAAATCCTTTTTTCATACGATAAAAACCGTGGTATCGATCGTTGTTTGTTAAAGACTGAAAAACGTAATAATGAAAAGAAAAAAAAAAACGAAAAGAGTGAGAAAGAAGAAAAGGGAATACATCCCCGGGTCTCGATTTTTTTTCGTTTTTTTTTTTTTGCGCGTAGGAGTGTTATTAAAATTTCACCGCGTCATCATCCGATTGACCGAAGGTCGAAATAGCTTTTATTGTTTATTCGCGATCAAGAGATATGACAGGGTACGCGTGAAGCCAGGGACCGCCATTTTAAAGCTGCCCTTTCGAATTCTCGAAAAACCACGATGCTCTTACTCGAAAATTATCGGATCGTTATATTCATTTATTTGTTTTTTATCTGCTCGTAAAAGTATTATTGAAGGTTTCTTTATATTAATTATTCTTTTTTTTTTCGAACGATCGGTCTTGTCAAACGTTTCATGAGCGACGTTTTAAATTTGCGTTAATCCGACGGACAAATAAGTACGCGACGATTATTCGTATAATTGCGAATGAACAATGGAGACACGACTAATTACATATGTGTGTGTGTGTGTGTGTGTGTGTGTTCATTAAAAATCGTATGAACACCGGTACTACGTTACGGCTATATAGGTATGATAATGCCGGTGAATTAATCTACAGTCACCCTACCTGTTTGTCTCGATGCCTCGTGACGCAATAGATGATATTACCATAATCGTATATTCAGTGACTCGTCGAATGCGATAAGTACCGGTATATATATATATATATATATATATATATATATACATACCACCAATCACGATAAATATCTTAATCACATAATTGTAATTAGAAATGGTATTCAGTTAATATCCGGACTACTCGATCGTGTCGTAGAAACTAAAGATAATCGTAGCTAAAACGATTTCCATGTACTCGCGATCATATTGCATCTCTCTCTCTCTCTCTTTTTTCTTCTTCATTTTTTTTTTGTTTTTTTTTTGCGTTTTTTTTCAACGAACGCAGAAACGCGAGCAAGTAAACAAGTAAACGATTCTCGCGGCAAGGATTCGTCGTACGATCGAAGTGACCGATCGGACGCAGAGCAAGGGAACGAACGATGCTATTAACGGCGACGAAAAGGATTCGATCGAATTATGCGTGCTATTAGGACGTTCTATAAAAACCATACGATATCAATTATCACCGTTCATTTGATCGAAATGTCTACTTATCCGTTTCTACGCGCGTTTCCGTTTGATTCATTCATCTTTCACGACGAGCGTTATACGTTTATACGTTTATTTTCGTATTTGATGAAAGAAAGATAAAGAAAAAGCAAAAAGAAAGAAAAACAACCGTTCATCGGCGAAGGAACGTACGAGAATTAAAAAAAAAAAAAACAAATCCTTCGATGCATCGAATACGTCGAAACGCGTGGGAGATCTCTCGGAAGAAATGAATTCGATGTTTCCGTTAGAAATATCCACGAGTTGGGGATGTGGGGGTGTGGGAGGTGGAGGGTGGGTAAATCTAACGATTGGCGCATCTAACGTTCGACCCAACTAACGTTCTCCTATCTCTCCCTTCTTTCTAAACATATATGCTACTACGTCTATCTCCGTTAGACGCGTTCGCTAGTCGCGTTCTCTAGTCCAGAGTTCTGCCGGCACGCGACATAACACCGCCTAAACTGGTACAGCCGCCATTTTGATTTGGATACCTCAACCGAAAGTAATAGCGATTTTACAGAAATCACAGGGATTTCTTTCTTCTTCAAAATTTATCCTACACGAATCTACGAGCAAGTGCGATTCGACGACGATCGCGTTCGTAATTTTACTACGAATCTTAACGGAACGGCAACGAACGGGCTGGAGAATCCACCTTTTCGCGTGTTTTCGAGCGGCGAGAAGTAAAGAAAAGTAGAAAAAAAGCAAAGAAAAGAGTTAAAAAAAGGAGATAGCGAGAGAGAGAGAGAGTGAAATAAAAAGGAAAAGAAAGAGTAGATCGACGAAGCGACGTTGTTCGTGGGAGAGGCGGGAGAGGTGGGGGGGGGGTGAAAAAAAAAATCACGTCCACACGCGCGTAAACATCTCCTCCGTTCGTTAGAAATACGTCGCACGATCTGTGGATTTTCTTTTTCTGTTGTTCCCTTGTCACGTTTATAGAAGAAAAAGAAAAAGAAAAAGAAAAGAAACGAAACGAGAATATCTCTCGTTAAAAAAGAGAGAGAGAGAGAGAGAGAGAGAGAGAGATAAGATAAGATTCAGGAAGGTCACTTTTCTATTTGGTGAAGAAATGACGAATGACGAATAGAATGATTCGTCATGCGGGTACGTTGTAGAAAATTTAGTTGGTATAACATACACAGAGGAGAGAGAGAGAGAGAGAAAGAGAGAGAGAGAGAGAGAGAGAGAGAGAGAGAGAGAGAGAGGAACTCTTTTTACTCGGAGTTGAGTGCATTCGCGTATCTTAGGATCCGAAGTACGAGGCCTTCGTGTGCAAGTAACATCGTAGAGATCTCCGTCACGTGCGGCCGCTCGCTAATTCCGTGTACGTCGCGCTTGCGCCGTTAGATCGCTGCTCTCTCTCTCTCTCATTCTCATTCTCTTTCTCTCTCTCTCTCTCTCTCTCTCTCTCTCTCTCTCTCTCTCTCTCGCGTCATGCCCGTTCGTCACTATTTCCCTTTTCTTTTTTTTCACTCCTTGATCCTCTTCCTTCAAACGTTCTTAATCTAGCACGGTGCGCTCTCTTTTTCGAGATACCCCAACGACCTTCGAAATCATCCCTTTTTATTTTGCAGCCAATACGATCGATCGACCGTTATTAACGATTCTAATCGAAATTGATCGACGACCTGGTTAACGTTAGTCGGGGATACGTTGACGACGCGATTGATTCGACGAAAGAATGCTCGACGTCGCTTTGTAAACCCTCATTTCGATTGATAAGCACGTGGAACACGTGAATTATGAGAGAGAGAGAGAGAGAGAGAGAGAGAGAAACTCCGCGTTGCGGAGCGTCATCTTATTTGAGGTACGGAATAGGCGAACGGATTTTCGGGTTTTTTGGGTTGCGAGTTAGAGGATAGGATCGTATTGGCGAACGGTGAGGGTTAGGGAGAGAAATATAAAATAGAGTATCGAGAGAGAGAGAGAGAGAGAGAGAGAGAGAGAGAAAGAGAGAACCAAAATGGCGTCGCTTAGAAAAAGGGATAAGAGAAACGGTACCATCGTGTACCTAACACTTCGTCGTGGTCGATTAAAAACGGTGGGAGAGGTGGGGTAGTGGAGGGGGGAGGTACTCTGTTTTATATCTGAGCTTGGGGTGGTCCGGTGAGGGATGGGGTAAGGGATGGTGGTAGTTTCGTTACTCTCGTACCTACTACTTATCTACGTGGTGGCGTCACAAAAAAGAGAAAAAAGAAAAACAAAAAAATAGAAAAGAAAGAATGAAGAAGGGAAAGAAGGAGAAAGGAAGACGTATAAGAATTATAAGAAGTGGAAGAAGAAGAAGAGGGAAGGAAAAACGAAATAACTACTCTAGCGCGTGTCGAATCGAACTCACGTACTACATAAGTAACGTGTGTATGCTATATATATATATATATATATATATATATATATGCCGTAAAGAACGATTTGAAAATCAAATACGTCTGGCGCGTTAACCTTCCTACGTCTACAGGTTCGTTCTTTATTCTTTAGAAACTACGTCAATAGGCTAATGATAAGATCGCGATATATACTCGATGAACGATAATACTGTTATCGTGAAAAACTTTTTACGCAAAAGAAAGAAAAACGAGAAAGAAAGAAAGAAAGAAAAAAAGAAAGAAAGAAAGAAAGAAAGAAAGAAAGAAAGAAAGAATGAAAGAATGAAAGAATGAAAGGTACAAAAATAAGGGAAAAAAGGATCGTTTTTGTACGTATATTCGAGTACTTTATCTCCTATATTAGTTCGTTCAATTGTCCGATGTTATTCGAATGCAAAATATTCCTCTCTCTCTCTCTCTCTCTCTCTCTCTCTCTCTCTCTCTCTCATATCTATTTCTTCATTTTCCTTCTTCTTCCTACTTCCTTCTTCCTTTTTTATTTTCATTTTCATTTACATTTACAATTTCCTCGCATTGACCGAACGTAGAACGAACGTATGCGTTAACGTTAATCGTTAACAACGACGATACTCTTAGTTGGTTATACCGAAGTCATTAATTTTAATTCCCTCCCCCCTGCTCCCGCCCCATCCCCCTCACCTACTCCCTTCTCCTCGTTCTGCCATCGAAGGCGAGATTTATTTTCGCTTAACAAGATCGTAAAATGGTCGAACGGCTATCAACCTCTAAAAGTACCTACTTACATACCCTTGGCGATCAGTGTTTAACTGTCTCAAGATAAATGTTCTCTCTCTCTCTCTCTCCCTCTTCCTCTTTCTCTCTTTCTCTCTCTCTCTCTCTCTCTCTCTCTCTCTCTCACTCTCGTTCTCTCTTCCCTTTTAATCGTTAATACATACGATCGAACGTGTTATTCGAGAAAGAAAGTTCATCGTACAGGCAAAACGAATCCTTCTTTCCTCTCGTTCATTCATTCTCCCTCTCTCTCTCTCTCTCTCTCTGTCTTTCTATCCGCCAGCCTTCGGCACCTTACATTACGTACGCGTAACGAATGAGAAATTCGCGTAGCTCTGCCGAAGGCCGCCTCGAAAGAAACAAATAATATCGTCATACGCAATATCATCCATCCAACCTCCCCTCCCCCAACACGCAACACAACAAAGAGAGCGTTAGAGCCTTAAAAAAAACTTATATATTCCTTTGAATACGTATCGTAACACAACCCAAAGCCTGGAAGGTTACCAATAAAAGGCCGGTACGGCCGGTTTAATTACACCAAACCGTTATGCCGACTAGAAGGTTCTC
>OU426873.1:2462505-2467505 GCA_911387685.1 Dolichovespula media
TGGTTTACACGGGTATAGAAGTCATATTCACACGATGCGAATAGCCAACTGAGCCCTTAGCAAGGTTTAGCTTGGCCGGGTTACATTCCACGAAGCGAGGAGAGGTTCCTTGGCATCGTGTGACCTCAACTTGCCTCGGGCTAGTTTACCCCTCTTAACTTCGGACACGGACTCAACGCACTTCCCCGGGGGAGGATGCAGCCAATCAGCGATCGAGTTTCCGTGGCCCCCGCTGCCGCAGGCTCGCTCCTCGTTTCCCGCGCCTAATGTACGTAACCTACGTAAAGGTAGGCGAGCCTTTTCTACCTCGTACCTTTTTCCACCTCGTCTTCTCTTCTTCCCTCTATCACATTCTCATTCTCTCTCTCTCTCTCTCTCTCTCTCATTCTCTCTCTCTCTCTCTCTCTCATTCTTTCTCATTCTCTCGCTGTTCGTTTTCTTTGCCGGCGACGAAGGCCGGCTAACGACGGTCATCTCGTGAAAAAGAGTGAGAAAGAGATAGAGATAGATAGATAGATAGAGAGAGAGAGAGAGAGAGAGAGAGAGAACCAACGTTGATCTCTCTAATCATGGTGCACGACCCTCTCTGTCGATGACGGCGATCCTAACATCGTCAGCAAGGGTTACCCGTTCGATGCCCTTCGAATCTTCTCCTCTCTTCTCTTCTCTTCTCCCTCTCTCTCTCTTTCTATCACACACTCTCTTTCTCTCCGTCTTTCTCTTTATCCTTCTTTCTAATATCCCTCAAATTGTTATTATTTTCGCAACATTCGTATGCTCGTTGATTAGTGAATTTCTTATATATATATATATATATATATATATATATATATATATATAGAATAAACGCGTTAATATTAAGCTTGAATGCGTGCCGATGTTAGGGCTTATTATAACCAATGGTGACCGAGCGTTAAGAGGAAATACGAAAGACGTTTCCTTTTTTCTTTCCCCGGGCATTTCTGCCAATTAGAAATGAATACATCTCACGTCCCTTTCCCACCTTTCGTCTCCTTCTCTCTTTTCATTTTTCCTTTCCTGATTTACCCATTATTTCCGTACGAAAAATGGCACTCGCTCTCCCTTCTGAAATAATTTTTAGTATCACCTTTTGACAGGTACATACTGAATTATATTGCCTGGTTTCTTATTGGTCTTCGACGTGTCCACGATTATGCCTTGTAAATTTCATAGTCCTTCTCTTCGTCGGCCTTTACCGTCACAATGGTCGACGAACTTCGACGCGCCATTTACCTAAACGGAAATAGTAGGCCCGTAAAGGTAAAAGAAAATTTTCAAGGAAATGATAAATGATGTGCGTGAGTATGCGTGTGTGCGCGCGTGTGTGTATATATTGGTATATGGTTGGTATATATTTTTCTTTTATTTCGTTCTTATTTTTGTACCAATTAGATTACACGAGCGTATTTATTTCTGAAGGAAGAGAAAGAGAGAGAGAGAGAGAGAGAGAGAGAGAGAGAGAGAGTAAATTGTTTTTTCTCCCTGTTGAAAGAGAATATACGCGACACTTTAATACAATTCCGAAGAAACTCGGTTTCCGTTTCTTCAATCCACCTTTCTACCTTTTATCGTCGTTAAATTCTCTAATTATCTATAAACGTCTTTTAAAAGATGGACAGATACGTTTTCTTCAAGTCTCAAGATTTCCTTTCCCGTATGGAGTCCGGAGAACCGGTTTATACAGGTTCGACTGCTCTTTTCTTTTTTGTTGTTGTTGTTGTTGTTGTTGTTGTTGCTGTTTGTTTGTTTTTTTCTATAACACTTTTCACAGGACAATCTGATTTTCATCGTGCAAAATAAAAGTTTCGACAATCGTTGCGCCCTATATTAACGGGGGATTTAAAAATCCTTTAAGCTGTCGATATGGGAGGAAACGAAGAGAAAACTGGAACGCTTAACGGTTCTCTAAACGGCACGCGAAAGGGATCATGCGGATCAAAACTTAGAAATCATTCCGATCGATACGGAGGTACGATCCATTCGAATGATCGCAATTGAAATGGTTATTCGAAATTTTCCGGTAATATATATATATATATATATATATATATATATATATATATATATATGTATATATACATATATATACTCTGTAACTCTTACGAGATCGCGACCTAATTTGATTTTGTATTAATAGTCAACGGTTGGCAATTTGGGCGTCCAGCCAATTTCGATTTCCTGGTAAATTTCGAAAATGGCAAGTGCGAATTTCAGTTAAAATCGAGCGACGAAACGAGGGGTTTTTTCCTGGTCTTTTTCTTTTTTTTTGTCTTTTTGTCTCTCTCTCTCTCTCTCTCTCTCTCTCTCTCTCTCTCTCTCTCTCTCTCTCTCTCTCTCTCTTCGATAAACTCTTAGACTCTTCGCGCGGCTATCACGACTTCATTACGGAACCGCGATCTCGCGAACTACCTTGTTTCATTTATTTTTATTTATTTATTAATATTTTTTTTATTATTCTTTTTTAACGATTCGACCATTGGCTTTGTTAATTGACGTGCGTGATTATGACATTCGAGATCGGATAAGACAATATCGTTTGGAGACTCGCTCGAGAAATCATTTCGATCGTCGACGACGCGAGTGAACAAATTTACGGATTATAATTACTATCGACTAACTTTTACGTGGATATATATATATATCGTTTAACGAATACGTTAATGACTATTTTTACGAATTAATCTAACACGAAGTATCCACGACTTAAAAGACCGCGTCATTGTCGTTTCGACGAATACGATTTTGACGGATCTACGTTGACGATACTTATCGCAGATATATCGATCTATCCTAACGCTTTATTATAACTCGTTGCCCGAAAAGAAATTTTGCAAAAAAAAATATATATATATATATATATATTTATATTTATAAATCCCTTTATAAATATATACTGTCGATTCGTTACGTATGTATGTATGTACGTATTGGTAAATGCGTGTGCTCACGCATATATTATACCTTATTATTCACAGTTAATCCTTTATTATATTGGACTAAGCGCGTTAACGTATGGCCATGTGAACAACTTCCGCCATGTTGGAACTTTTCGTTATATTCCAAAAAAATTCTCATCGCGCAATAAGAGCATCCTCTGAATTTTCAAACGTTTAACGTATCCCGATCGTCGTAACGACAAATTTTTTAGCTATCCTTCGAGATCTATCGATGACGTCGTAGGTACAGCGAATCGATCGAAATGAAATTATTCGTTATACGTAATATTCATGACACGTCGTCGAACACGTACACACCCTGTATAACGTTTATCGTGATCGTCGTAACGACAAATGTTTAACTATGCTTCGAGATCTATCGATGAGGTCGTAGGTACAGCGAATCGATCGAAATGAAATTATTCGTTATACGTAAATTTTCATGACACGTCGTTGTACGTGTATGTACACACCTTGTATAACACGGATCGTAACGATGCATGGATTATACAAAAGATAACGCGACGTTAAAATTGTTATTTGTGGTTTCGTGTTGTACAAGACGACAAACAAAAAAGGATTCTATTAACGAGATAAACGAAGGGGTTTCGTCCGACTCTAACGTCTTAAAAATCTTCATTTTAACCGTAATGGCCGAGATATTATACGCAGTGTACGCCTTATACCTGAAGACTTTCGCAAAAAGTTTAATCGTTCGCATTGGAAGAGTTACGGAGATTCTCAAAGTACGTCGGACAAATTTCAACGTCAAACGGAATATCATTAAACGCACAATTTTCTTTTTTTTTTTTTTACATTCAATGATCACGATGTTATAACAAATTCTTCCTTTGGTCAGCCGCAATTATCGCGTTGGAGGACAAATTCGTGGGTGATTTGAAGGGAGAACGCAAAACGAGAAAACAGAAAAAGAAAGAAAGAAAGAAAGAAAAACAAACGTACATTTTCTTCTTTTCTCTATTCCTTTTTTTTCCATTTTGTTTTTATTTATTATTTTTTTGTTGTTGTTTAATCTAATAAACCCTCATATACATTTTATGTAATTACGTTTCCAAATAGCACGACGCGCAATCCATATTTGATATAAACCTGTACGACTCGTATACAATACGGATTCTTCTCTAGTAACACGGAAACGTAATCGTCCTCGTATTTTACGAGCGTTCAATTTTAAATATAATGTTAAAAATGTGTTTAGGTCCTTTTTTTTTCTAGTTCGACTAACGTGGCTTGCTTTAAAAGCAAAATAATAATTCACCGTGATCGCATCCATTCACCGAATATATGTATGTACGGGCGGCAATATTAATTTCCCGTTAATTAATATCGATCGTAATTAGATATAACGAATATATAATTGATACATTTTCGACGATGATATCGGATTATATGTTATATAAATTATTTTCGGAATTACAAACATACATGTTTTAAATAGGAACAGACATAGATATTGACATCGAGCGATCGATTGATCTTTAAAAATCGTCTTTATACGTATACATATATATATATATATATATATATATATATATATATATATATATATGTAGATATATATGTACGTACGCATATCGTTTCGGTAATTACGATTAGGATGGATGTTATTATATAACGTAATACTAATCTGCGTAACTTTGACGTAGATTCGCATATGTTAAAAAGACTTTAGTTAGACGTTAGACTGGCGATGAATAATAAATCAATCGTTCGATCGTTTGTTTTGGTTTTAACACTCGGAGCGGTTATCGATTTACATTCGATCCTTTTCGAGAGACACATCTTCCTTATGCATCCAACATACGTAAGTATATATATGTATGTATATATATATACACATATACTATGTATGTGTACATATACCCACCTACCTTACTTTCTTGATACTGGTTCTCGATACTTTGATTTTACTTCGATACTACCGTATAGAGTAGTAGCATCGATTCTATCAATCTGCTTTACCAGTGTAATTCACCTTGGACTAAGGTAAGTAAGTAAGTAAGTAAGTAAGTATAAGTAAGT
>OU426873.1:2472505-2477505 GCA_911387685.1 Dolichovespula media
TTGGAATTATCGTCCTGTGCCGAAACGTTAATGTTCTGTGCCACTCTGACCACCTCGTCCGGTATGCAATCGATAATATCCTCTATCGTTTCCTCGGGCTCAACGGGACTCAACTCCTTGCTCCCTGTGTTATTATCCTCCTCTCTTTGTAAATTTATCGTACGTTGTTTCAACGCGCAAGCCTTGAGTTTCTCACGTCTTACCGCCCTCATTTGTAGCAATTTCTCTTTGGTTTGGCTCTGACCACCGCTCGACGTTATTCTCGGTGGACACGGAGTAAGCCTGACCTTCAGCTTAAGTAGATCCTCTCTCGGCGTTGTAGTTATTTCCGCTATTACACGTTTGTTACGCCGTTTCCTTCGCTTTCGATGCTCCAACCTCGTCAATTCCTTCGTCCTTGAACTCTCCGTGGCGTGATTATTGTTGTTGTTGCTCTGCTGCATCGTGCACGACGATATGCCGACGGGATCAGGCGCTCTCATCACGGGAGTGACCTCGCAACGGGGTTTCTTTGATTTCGTCTCTTTTCCTTGCTCATTACCAGTTTCCAACGTACGAGGAGCTTCCGTCCCAGTTCCGAACGTACGCCGAGATTCCGCGTCGTTATCCTGCACCGGCTTCGGACTCGGCGGTGGCGTTGGCGGTCTTTGAATATTTTCTATTGTAGGACCGTCCTTGTTCGTATCCTTTTTACACGGGCTCGATTTCGAGGTCGATGCCGTTTCCTCCTTTCGCGGAACGACACGATAAAATAGCTTCAACGGTGCTTCCTATAACACGAAGGTAAAAAAAACATAACCTCCCTTTTTGTATACCGTTCTATTAGTGATCGCGAGATTATCCTTCGTCGTCGTCGTCGTCGTCGTCGTCGTCGTCGTCGTCGTCGTCGTCGTCGTCGTCTTTACTCACCTTCTTCCATCCGAAGATACAGGCCAAGTCCAACAACGTCCAAGACATTTTTAAAACGTCCGGCTTCCGTCGACCGCGAGGATCCCGGTTATAATCCTCGCACGACATCTCTATCCTATTGGCCATGTTGACGCCGGAATTCGTCTCTTCCCAACCTCTTTTCAGGGTCAACAAACGTACGAGATGACGGACCGTCACGGCGGCCGGACACTTGAGATATCTCGTGGTAGGCTCACGCACTGTACATTCCTCGTTATCCCTCTTATCCAATCCCGATGGAATCGATTTTTCTCCTCTCGTCGTCGCATCATCCTCGCTCGTAGAATCCGTTAACTCCCGTAGGCTCAGACTCACGAAATCGTCCAACGTTAGTTCCAATGCACCGAACGGCGACGGTAATGGCGGACATTGGGGATTCACCATACGGAAGTGTCGCCTGCGTTCGAGTTCCGAACGGAAGAGACCCGGTACCACGAGATAGACCAACCTTTGAAGACGTGGATCCGGTAAAAGCGGCGGCGACGCAGAGACGTTGCAGACCGGGCACAATCGAGCACCGCTGCTCAGACGTCTCACTATGCAGCCTCTGCAAACTAAATTTACGCCCCCCCCCTCCATCATCTCCACGTGTGACACAACGTTTAACATTTTTCTCGTACCTATTACTCGATAGTATTTAGATCTAAAAGATTTTAACGTTTATACCGTTCGTCAATCGATTATGGCTATCTTAATAGAATTCCGTTTGGAATTCTATCGATTTCTCAAGTCTTCTCTTTTTTTGCTTTTTTCTTTTATTTCCTTTTATTTTCTTTTATTTTCCACGAAACGCGCGCGGGGAAAAACGATCGAGCGATCTTCGTTTCGTTTGCACGCAATTTATCGCAAATCGCGCGTTGACGTCGTCCGTTCCCTTCGAATATGTTGTATAATTTTTTTTTTGTTTGGTTTCTTTTTTTTCATCCAGCCGTAAACGAGACAAAGGTTTATAAGATCGAGCGATTGCGAACGATCGCGTTAACGTCGTCAGCGAATTTAATTCGTTTTCTCGATTCTCACGATTAAAGTCGCGACACCACGCCCACAAAATCTATCGCGAATACAATCGTCGTTAGTCGAATATCTGCCCACGCGCACCATCTTCGCGAGCGTACATATACATATTTATGTGTGACGCGACGTTTTGAGAAATGAAAAATACAATGAACGTAGAAAGAGACGTTTCTCGAAAATTTTATTCCACGAGGTTAGAGAGAGATAGAGATAAAGAAAGAGCGAGCGAGTGAGTGAATGAGTGAGTGAGACAGAGAGAGAAAGAGAAAGAGAGAGGCGACTTCGACAGCTTAAATAATTGAAACGTAGCGCAGACGGGAAATATTGATCGAAAACGCGACGAAATCCTCTTGGAGGTAGGATGAGTCTCGATGAAAAATATAAAATTTCTTTTTTCGGGGATTAAACGATCGCACGATTAACGAGGATCAACGGAGTTAACGCGTTCGTGGGCTTTCGTAAACAGCGCTCTCTTCCCTTTCTTTATCATTTTTCTTATTTTCATTTCTACTTTGTACTTATCTTTTTATCCTCTCATACGTTACGTTACTTTTTCATTTCTCGTTTTCGCTTTTTCTTTTTGATTTATTTATTTTGGTATACTAACAGGAATGCAAACATTCCGTGAGGGTCGTGGCGTCAACGAGGTAGCCCCTGCAGAGAGGACAGACGATATGCTCGTTCAAGTCTTTCACCAGCGGCTTCTCCTTCTCCGGGGTCTCCATTCTGCTACTTAAAACTGAAACAGGTGTACCAATTGATCGTTAATCAACTCGTCGTCGTTCGAAACAACGATTACGCGAGCTACAGCGAGACCCATGTTGAATCTCACGCCTCCTCCTTCGATCCTTTTCACCTTATGGCCGAAAATTAAATTCGTCGCAACGTCGTCGGCGAAACACGGGTATATCATTCTTTTTTTTCACGTTCGCACGTTTGCTCGTTTGTTATTGACTTTTATTTTTTCTATTTAAATCGCCGTCGTACTCCTACGTTCGCCACGATTCGCCGCTACGTTTGTCGGCGAATTCATCGCGCGGCAATCGTCATCGTTCGCGACTAAGCCAAAGTCGGGCTCAAATTTGTTCAAATTCGTGACGATACCGAAACGAGTCGGAATACGCAAAAAGAGAATGGCCGGATAGTGAATTACATACGCGAGAACGACGCGTTTTGGCATCGATTTCGCGATTCGACGACGTATTCGTCGTCGTTCTCGGTACGACATACCGAACAGTAATTTTAACTCACGGCCTGTGCCGAGATGGACGCGAACCGAAATCCAATAATTTTCCCATGCGGGATATGTTCGTCCGCTCTCGCGGCGTGCGTTTAAAAACGTTAAAGAGAAAACAAAACAAAAAGAAACGCACGAGACGAACCGTACGAAATGAAGAAGCACCTGCATCTATCTATCCTTAGAGACATAGACGGTTATGAATTATTATCGATAATCGACTTGTGACTTCCGGCGTTTCTTTCGTTCTTTTCTTTCCTTTTCTTCTCTTTTTTCTTTCTCATTGTTTTTTCTTCTTTTTGTCATTACGGACTTATTCACACGCATGCACACACGCATATCCTACCGATGACGATCATCTATTTCCACGCGTTGCACGTGCCACGTGACATCGTTTTCGCGAAAACGGTAAAGAGGTCAAGTTCGATAATCCTCTCCCCCTCCTACTACGCTCACCCTTACCCCCTCCATCTCTCCCCCTGTCCGGTTCCAGGTCCTCCCTCGAACCCCTCCCCTTGTCCCAAAGAGTTTATTTCGTAAAACTCTCTCTCTCTCTCTCTCTCTCTCTCTCTCTCTCGTTCTTTCTCTCGACGCTTCGTAAAAAATACGCACGACGTTTGACGCCGACAGGACGGGACGGTCCTTTCGCGCTTGCATACGACGATGCGTACCTACCTATCTACCTACGTGCGTGCTGCGGAAAGTAGCGGGGTGGTCGGGGGAGGGGTCGGGAGCGAGAGAAGTAGAGAAAGAGAGAGAGAGAGAGAGAGAGAGAGAGAGTAAGATATATATTCGCGAGCCGGCTCACGCGGCAGCGGCGGCGGCAGCGACTCGTTCGTTCGTTTTCTCTTTCTCTCTCTCTCTCTCTCTCTCTCTCTATTTATCTCTATCTCTTTTTCTTTCTCTTTCTCTCTCTCTCTCTCTTTCGTTCGTTCGCTTGGTCGTTTGTTCGCTCGTTCGCTAGCTAGCTAGCTAGCTAGCTCGCTCGCTTGCACACGCGCGTCACGCTCGTTACGCCAAGTTTTTCGCGTAGATCGGAAACCTACACCGGCACACCGGATGGCTAAGAATAGAGAAATCTCTCACGAAAACCGAAGAAGAGAAACATGCACGCGTTCGAACTTTAAGGTCTATCTCTTAAAGGGGATGGTTTCTCTTCTCTCTCTCTTTCTCTCTCTCTATCTCTCTCTCTGTATCACTCTCTCTCTCTCTCTCTCTCTCTTTTTACCTTCAAACGTCGATCCAATATTTTCGAACGGGGGGGAAATAAAATAGGTGACGAGCCGGCGCGGCACGAAATTAAAGTGCGCTTTTCGTCCGATTGGTTTTCATCGATAAATAACGTACGTACGAATGACGTTACTCCTTCGGCGATTAATTGTCGATAAGAGATGGAGACGGGAAGAAAATTTTCAGACGCTTTCGGGATAAAGCCGATACGATAATTCTGAAAATAAACGCGATTTACGGTTCGACGTGGTCTTTATTATTATCGTCCTTCGTCTTTGTCGTCGTATTCGTCGTCGTCGTCGTCGTCGTCGTCGTCGTAGTTTTCAACGTCGTCTAGCTCTAATATATCTTCATTTTCGTCGGTGTCTTCGTCTTCTGCGTCTTCTTCGTCTTCGTCGATTCTAAGGACAGGATGACGTAACACGAAACGGAGTGCCCGTAGATATCTGCGGCACGCGTTGTTTACGAGTGACGTAACGATACGCCTCGAAACGATCGTCGTTTTTCGTTTAAGTCGTGTTCGTTACTTCTATATCGGCATCCACGACCTTCCAACGCTCGCGCCCACCTC
>OU426873.1:2482505-2495005 GCA_911387685.1 Dolichovespula media
GTTTGCGCGAACCAACGCCGTTAGCGATATACCTCGAAAGAAATCTATATGTCTTAGCGAGCGACTCTATGTGCCTCCTCGCGTAATTTAACTGTTTATCACTGTTGAAGATGTACACCGACGTGTTCCTGTTAACGCTAATTAACGCTAACGATCGCTAAATCGATACGTGTATCTCAAAAACCCGTTGTTGCATACCACCATGATCGTTTTGCTCGGACTCCTGCGCTCGAACCATCCCGATTGATGACCATCAATACGCTTGCGCCAAAACTCACCTCGCGCGGCCTATCCTATCGGATTTCAAAAACGTTCACCGTCGATAACTTTACGTGCCGTTTTTTTTCTTTCATTCGTTTCTATGGTCAAATTTTCCCTCGCGTAAATTCGCTTGCGATTCTTGTTTATATATATATATATATATATATATATATATATATATATATAGAGAGAGAGAGAGAGAGAGAATATATATATATATATGTATATACGTTCGTACACATACATAGATATTGTTAGCGCTTCGATAAAAACTTAAATACGTATGCAAAAGAGACACCCGATCGATCGGGCAATTCTCAACGTCATCGAAATTGGAAGCACTCTTTAAAGGTATGTATGTGGGTCGCCGAGCGTAGTTAGTTCTACGAGGCAACCAAGACCAGAAAGGCAAGCATTGTCTTTCTTATACTCTAGGTGAAAAACTTTCTTCGTGTTCGCGCTCGTAAACGTACGTACGTCCTACGATTATTTGCGAAAGAAAACGAATACGCAACGTTTCTACATTTGCATTTGGTCTGATGCAAATACTTACTTACTTGATTAATTAATTACTTACTCACTCGCTCACTCGCTTATCCAAGTATCTTTTGGTTACTTTTTTAATCGTTGCGACAAACAAACCCTTTGGGATGATGATCTTGTCGAACGACAGAAACGTCGTACGTGTCGTTTTCGTATCGTGATCGATTCGATGTAACGCGTTAACAATCATCGTTAATTCGAGAGCTCGCAGGACTTCGTTTTTACGCGAATACTGATGATCTTTGGTGATAAACGTTTTTGATCGCGATACGTTAGGCCGCGACGATGTAAATATTCTTCGAATCTAACGACGAGATATCGGGCGGCTATCTCTTTCCTTCGGAAGCGTACTCGCCTATCAAGATCATTAGATTCGTTTCACTCTTCGAAGGAGTAGATTTTTGAAGGACCGATTACGAGTTAATCGCAACGCGCTCACCCGTTTTCGCCGTATCCGTCCGTCCCGTTCGCAAAATCTTCAAACCGAATTCTTCCTTCGGATAAACGTAAAATCGTATGGTACAACGATGTTTAACCGTGATTAATCATTTTCGAAACATCTGTCGGTCCTCGTTAGAAAATCTACAGCGCTAAACACTTACATAGATATTATATTATTGCCTTCAATGGTTCTCTCGTACCCCATCTTCCGTAGAATGGAACAGAACGGTCCCGGTTATTAAATTCCATGCATACCCCCCCCCGCCCCCTCGGCCCCCAAGAGGATTCGCAACGGTACGAACATATCATCATCCCTTCTAATACTATCCTAGTCGGACACCATTGGAAAAACTAAATTCAATTGAAACGTCAGATACGCGAAGGTATCGGCGCACACAGAGACCGATAACTTCTTTAATTCTTCTCGAACGTCATATCATCCTAATAACGGCGACAAGGAACGTATCCGATCGTGTTCCCATAAGGTTAACTTTACGATCCCCGTTGAAGAAATATTTAACGCGAGGGGAAAAGAAAAACGCGAAAGAGTTATTGGAGTCGCCATGTTTGATAGAGAGCTAAGTTGCTCGAGGATTTGAGTAGTGAAACGATCGAGTACCACCTTCGTCGGTTGCTTATATATCTCGTAATAGGCGTTAGGACAAAGCGTCATGCGGTTTGGCGATCGAGGAGATTATCGATATGGAACATAAGTATCTTTGGTACGAGTTACGAAGAAACGTGAAGGGACAACGAATGGGTATGGTTCCTCGTCGACGAGCTATCATGTACGTCCGTATTTATATATGCATGTACGTGTGTACGCATGTACGTGTGTACGCATGTACGTATGTATGATGCATGTACGTATAAAGAGCGTATCCGTTCGTGCTCGTGCTCGCGCTCGCGCTCGCGCTCGCGTTCGTGCAAATCGGTGTGCGCGCGAGCGTATTAGGAACGATGGTGTGAGCGAGGCGGATTGGGAGCCATAGATGGGAAGGGGAGAGGGGGAGGGGAGGGCGGCGAAGGAAGAACGAAACGATCGATCGGCGACGACGCGATAGTAGTACGCTACGAGTAGGAAAGGGATGGCCGTTGTGGGAACGAAGCGAAATCCGTTTAGGTATACTATCTTTATACCCGGGGCATTCGAGGACTCCTCCGCTGCGTGTCGATCGTCGTTTTCAAACGGTAGGATGGGGGTGGGGAGTGGGGGCGTGACTAATATGGGCGTAGCCGAGAACCGGCAAAATGGCGGTAAGCCCCGTCCTACCGACACGCCCACCGTCCAAAGCGCAATTGCGGCTCCGCCGCCAGGCTACGCGCGCATCGGTTGCGCTTGCCGCTTTCTTCACCGCCTCCCTGTGTTGTCTTACGTACGGCGGTGACCTCGAATATCTCTCTCTCTCTCTCTCTCTCTCTCTCTCTCTCTCTCTCTCTCTCTCTCTCTCTCTCTCTCTCTCTCTCTCTCTCTCTCTCTTTATAAATGATCAGCAAAGTCCAATAACACGTATTATTATACCTATATCCTATCAATCGGACTCGACCGAGAGGTTGTTTTTTTCTTTTTCTTTTTTCTTTTAAACCGATATTTTTTTCTCTCTCCGAAACATAAACGTAACGTAATTGTCTAAGTGCTTGCTCGGTTGCTTGCTTACATTGTTCTAACGGGGAAAATTAATATTCACTTTTATACGTTATGTGACAGTTCGTACGTATATAAATATATATTCATATATGTTTGTATGTATGTATGTATTGCATGGATGGATGGATGGATGGATGGATGGATGGATGGATGGATGGATGGATGGATGGACAGTTGGATTTATATATTGGATCGACATAACGGAGATTATACGATATTGATTATCTTCGGGATTTCTTTCTCTCTTATGTAATTTCTTTTATAGATTTATTTACTCGCGAATCGCGATATATATATTATTTACTTATCAGGTGCACACATTACCCGTCAGTTGCTTTAGGATTAAAGGGAAATATTATGGAATATTAGATATCGAAAAAATGGTGTCTTCATTCTTATCGAAGGTGTCAATTATTCGTTTACGTTCTAAGATAATGTTTATACTTTTGCACATAGAAATTTATTCCATAATATCGTTCGCTTATGTTAGAAATAGTAAAAAATGTTTGTAGAGCTCGGTTATTCCGTTGATAAACGTACGCAATAGTACCGTAATAGATCGGAGACTGAGGTTAATGCTTTTTTTTTGTTGTTATATTTAAATAATGCAAATATATATATATATATATATATATACATATATATACATATACGAATATAAAGAAGCCAAAGATAAAATTGTACGGTAATGTACATATGTGCATATGGTTATGTAACATGGTTATTTATATATACACACATATACACGCATACGCGCGCGCGCGCACGCACGCACACACACACACACACACACACATTTAAATATACAAGTGTTAAAATATCTGTAAGTTATTCTGAATGTTAAATGCACAAACTTGCACAAACGGTGATCCAAAAGTACGGTCAGATAAATAAGTAAGTACACGTGTTGGCCAAATGGCAAATGAATGGTCGTTGCAATGGAGAAATCCTTAGACCGACTGAGTCATTAGAAAGGTCTTAGAAAGAAAAGGGTCCTCGAAGAAAAATAATCATATATATATATATATATATATATATATATATATATATACAAATATATATATTGAAAACATTTTGCATACCGATCTTCAAATTTATTACCCTTCCGATTTATGTACTACGTATTTTAACGATCGACAATGAACCATTGATTCAACTTACGTGATAACTCCTAATAACTCCGCGTGAGATCTTCGATAATTACATATCAATTTCTTCCGATAAAGGAACATTTCGAAACTTCGGAAAGTTCGCTCACTCCCATTAGGATCGAGGAAATACGAGGTAATGATTTGCGCATTTTATTACTCGATCGATGTTTAACCGACTTTTCTTACCGACATTTTCGCGGTTCCGACGATTCGATCGTAACGACGATGCTAAATCATTGATTGTCGTCATTGATATTAGTTGACGTTATCGTGATACAGTTGAAAACTGTCCTCGTTTAAATGCCTTGCGAACGATTAACGAATATAATCTTTATTTTAGGCCGAGTCAGGCCGAGACATCCGCCATGTTGTTCTCATTGCCGAGTATTTCCGAGAGTATCCGAAGTTGGTCGATTACGTCGACGCCTACGGATACAATATGGGGTCTTTTGCGATATGTAGACGGCGTCGTACACACATATGTAAAGTACGTCACGTACTGTTGTGTACATGTTACGCAGAGATCCTACATATCACGTACACACGTACACGTACACGATTAATGTGAGACGTGCGTGACGTATATATATATATATATATATATATATATATATATATATATATATATATATATATATATATATATATTTCAAAGTAAACAAAGATAGATGCTACGGAAAGATATTCTACTCGTATGTATTTATTCTCGTCTATATATTCGTTTCACACGCACATAACCACACACACGCACACACACACAAGTATGTACAGGAAATGTATGTATGTGGTTACTTACGCGTAGGTAGAAAAAATCGTCTGAAAGAATTCGAGATAGCCACGATTGCCCAGATTACTTCGCAAAAACAGTTTTATTGACTGTGACGATGATAATCGTAAGTATTTATATATATCTTAGTAACGATCGACTTGGATCGCGGATTAAATATTTTATTTGAAACGGAATTAAATGTAACACGGTAGTTATTTCAATTAACGCACCAATTCAGAATTACTTTTTAAATGCGTCGATGGAAACGAATTGGCTAACGAACGATAGAAGTTATGAGAAATATACGCGACCGTAATAGCATCGTAATATTTTACGAGACGGTAGATCTTCCTGAGAACATTCTCAGTTTCTTTTGGAAACTTTTTTGTTTTCTTTTTTCTTTTTCAACTATTAACGAACAATGGAGAAGGTTATAACGAAGTTTGGTTATATATATATATATATATATATATATATATATATATATACATATACCTCGCAAATGTTAAATTGTTTATCTATTCGTATTGTTGATGAAAAAATAAGAGAAAGAGAAAAAAAGAGAGAGAGAGAGAGAGAGAGAGAGAGAGATAAATTAGAAGATCAAAAATATTTCGTATTATATACCAATGAATATCAAAATTTTAATCAAGATTAATAAAAGAGAATAAATATAACATCGATATATATATATATATATATATATATATATATATATATATATATATATGTATTAAGGATTTATTGAAAATAAATAAATTTTGTTATTCGACATGTGTATGTACGTATGTGTGTGTATATATATGTATGTATGTATTTAATGACGAGTTATTATTAACGAGATAAGTACTTAATGGTTGGTAATTACAAAAAAAAATAACAATTTTATTTCACTTAATATTCTCATAATTTACAGATTATTAAAATATATCTAATTGAATTAAATTAAGCGCGTTAATTACAAGGGATAATTTAATAGTACATCCTGCCTGGCAAGTTCCAAAAGCATAGGATCGTCAAAGAATTTATTGATCGAGACATCCTCGGATAGGCCCTTACGCCTACGGGTCTTCAACATAAATTCTCTGGCTAAATGGGTGGCCGGTTGTGGTTCCAATGGTCTAATGGTGATCGTTTTGTCAAGGGGATCGCCAGGTACGATCTGCCAGTGATGAAAGACCGACAAACAAAATGCTTGACCTTGCGTATGCGTTCGTAGATCGGTTTCGAAGCCGAAACTATCGATGGCCGGTATGAAGGCTTTGATGGTGTATAATGGACTTCCTGGTACTGGTGCGTCCTGGGTCACGTGACCTCGGCGCTTAGCTAAAACTGTATAAACGGCGGACACGCAATCGGCCGGGGCTTGTACCTCAACGAAGAAATAGGGCTCCATTAATCTCGGCGTCGCCATTAAAAATGCCGAATAAGCGACCCTCCTCGCGGTAGGAATGATTTGGCCACCTGCGTGCGAAGATAAAGAAAAGAAGAAGAAGAAGAAGAAAAAGAAAGAAGAATAGATCAATCGTAAGAATTATCGTTGATTATTAACCCTTCCATTACGGTGGGGTTCCGCTAGGCGCTGGAGTTACGATAGCCTTTTATATAAAAGTAAACTTTCGTCGATGCATAACCATTGATAAGATTGGAATGATCGATTAAATGTTTTTCGTAGCATATCCAATGACATTCCTCGTTTTGCGTAACCGATAATCATCGATAGGTCCGAGAGAACACGGGTGAAATGTAATATCATTAACAATCGCATAGACGTCGACTATCATACCTATCACACGTACACACACCAGGTCGTCGTCGACTATAGTCGTTGACATCCGTAACGAAAGGGTTATATATAGATAGATATATATATATAGGTACCTCCTCTGTGTAATGGTTCTTGAGCGATCACGGCATCGAGTATTTTGAATTTAACGTTTCGAATCGGTTCCTCGCAAAGCGGCCCTTCGCGCGTACCCCATTGGAAACCTTGAATGATGGCGTCACGAGCACTGCTCAACAAAGTTTTGTCGACCTCGGACGGTAAGGTATCGTCCACCAATATATTAGGGCCCGTTGCGTCTGGTCCGAAGGCCCATATACTTCGTGCGGCTAACAAATCCCAATCGTATTTCGTTTGGAAAAATTCTCCTAATTTTTTTCTAACAAAAAAATAAATAAATAATAAAAAAGAAAACGACGAATATTCGTACATATATATATATATATATTGGACGATTCTTCGTACGATCGATGTACGTATATCCAAAGATCCTATCAACGATACGACTCACTTGTTCCACGTGATCTTGACGTGTTCCGCTTCAATATCCTCCGCAAGGCCACGCTCGAGCGGTTCCGCGATCATCGTCAATTTGTTCCTTTTGTTCGGCGTTTCGGCGAAACACTTGAGGGAACTCGTTTCAACAACCGTTTCGGCGAATGCAACCACGGGATCCGCCACCTTGATATCTATCTCGGAATACATGCGACGTAGATCGTGCATGGCGCAGTCCAGATACAATTCACCTGTACCCAATACAACGTGCTCTCCGCTTTCCTCCACACGCGTACCCAATAACGGATAACTTTTGTTGACTTTTCTCAAACCGTCCAACATTTTGGGTAATTCCGAAGGATTGACCGGTTCAACGGCTATTTTAATGACGCTTTGCGTGTTGAACTTCAAAGGACGGAAGATGTGAAGATCGTCGGTATTGTTGAGATCGGTTATGGTGCTCGTTTTAACGATCGGCCTGTCAATACCCTCTATCAGTACCCAATTTCCTGCGGGTACGCGGCTCAGTTCGATCGAATAACGTGCCTCGCTTATCCATAAACGACCGACCGTGAGCACGCGCGAATCTTCCTCGTCGGTTCGCGAATATGCCTCTCCCAAAACGCGTACGCGTTGTCCCGCCTCGAGCGTTCCCGACATAACCCTTCCCAATACGACGAACAACGTACAGTCCTCGGTCGGATACATTTTTGTACTATGAATCATTAATCTACCCTATGGAAACGACGAATATTTAACGGGTATAAGATGTAATAATGAACGTTCATATATCTTCGTTCGGATAACAAAAAAAAATAAATAAATAAATTACCTCGGGATCACAATTGATCATGTCTTGTGCAAGAGGAGAGTCTATAGGGCCGGTATATACGTGTTGAACCTTTATAGGCGCGTGTGCCTGCGGGCTGGGTACATGCATAACGCACATATCGACAAGACCGCACATATCTCCCAAAAAACGTGTGCAAACCAAACGCAAAAGTGGCCTGATATTCATTTTCATTTCTTCCGACGACAATCTAATGCCAAGTTCGCTTAATACTGCAAATGGGATTAGTTTTAGCGAATAGAATTTTACATGGTAATAGTTTTAAATTTGGTTCATAAGGAAAGAGAGAGAGAGATACCGACCGTCTGGCAAAGTCGTATCCACGTCTCCAACAACTTGCGCGAATATTTTGTAAAGGGGCTCCAATATGAATTCTATGAAACTACGTTGCGCCGTATTGTGAGGCGGTTTTTTCGTAAACTTTCGTGTTTTCGAATTGAAGTATATATCTCCCCATAATCTCTTCGAGAATTCATTGGTATTAAGCGTTGGATAACTCTTCGCGTACAAAGCGGCGAATGATTTGAGAGTAAAACATACATTGTATTCGGAACTGGCGAAACAGACGTTTCCAATCGCTGGTGAAACAAACGCAGGATTTTCTGAATCCGAATACAATGCTATCAAACCATTGATCTCCTCGATGATATGTCGTAATTTATAATACGCATCTAAAGGTGGTAACTTCAATTCTAATACGAGACGATCTATTTTGTTGATGCATACTGTTAATGCTAGTTTTTCTTGTAACGCATGTTTCAATAGACGCTCCGTGTTGAGCATTACACCCTCTGCCGCATCCACGATAAGTATCGCGCCGTCTGACAAACGAATGGCGGCTGTCGCTTCGTCCGAAAAATTCACATGACCCGGAGTATCGAATATATTTAACAGATACGATTTTGACTTAACATCTTGTAGAAGTAAAGTCACGGGAGTCGCTTTAGTGGATACTCCACGTTGTTGCTCCGTGAACAAAGTATCTGTATACCTGGATTAAGCGTAATTTTAATATACATAATTGTTCTCTTATGTACGTTACGTTACCTTAGAGCTTTCTCGTCTGTTACGCTGTGTATGTAAGGATGCGTTTGTCTTATTAGACAATCCACCAAAGTGGTCTTCCCGTGATGCAAATGTCCAAGTAACACGACGTTCCTAATTAAATGAGGTGCATCCATCATGTCCGCTAAGAATTCAATGCTATAAGTCGTCTCTGGTAGTTGTTGTTGTTTTATTTGAAATTTAGGTTTTCTAGTGGGTTCTATCAACGGCTTGTCCAATGGTTGCGCATCTTCCTCTTGTACAAGAGTTTCAACCTATTAAATATAAAAAGCAATATAAAGAATTAACAACCAGAATCTTTCTTTTCGATCCGTTACATTTAAAAATATTATAATCACCTCGGGACCGTACACTTCCAACGCGCTAGGATAATATCTTTTGTCCTCGTGTAAAACAACCGCTGTGGACGAACCCTGCTCCGTGTTATCTCTAGATTCATCTTTATCATCCTCCATCTCCTCGTCCGAACGCTCTCTATCTTCTGCGTCGTCCCCGACATTTCCGTATTCTGCTTCATCTTCACTTTCGGATGCTAAGTCTGGCCCGATATAATTACCAAATTCATCATAAAGATCAGCATCCATGATAATGTCTTATTTGCATAAAGTAATATCCACCTTTCAAAACTATCGTAATTGAACAAAGAAAAATACAAATTATTAATAATTTCGTATCGAAAATATTTTAATCGAAAGCGTTGCCGAGTGTTTATACCGATACATCTTTAAAGGTTAGGATTTCTGTTACCGGTTTTCTGTTATTTTCTTCTAACATAAAACTATGAAACACATGAATTTGTCACTTACAATAGAATTATGTATATCAATATTTTATGGTTGACTCTTAATTCTTCTTAAAAACGGCGAAATGTGTGAAATACACCACATACACTAAAAGATGCCGCGAGGTTTAACATAACTTATGAATATTAAAGGTTAGACGCTACAATGTTACCAATCATTGAAAAGAACCGCAAGAATTTAATGAAGGATGAATTCGTGATGGTGAATTTAATGTTTGCGACTGATTCTTTCATTCGAAGTAACAAAGAAATTCGTTTTTGTATTTCAGGAATAAACAGAGTTCTCTTTGCGAATTTAATTTATTATAAAAATGAAAAAGTTAGGTCATGTTCTATATTTCGACGATGAATAATGCTGATTGGTTGAAAAATCGAAAGATTATGGACGAATGTAAATGTTAAATACAAAAGAAAGTATCGGCGAAACGAAAGCTGATTGGTGAGATTGATTCAATGTTATCATTCGTAGTTTAGTTAAATGTCGATAAAAGAAAGTTGGCTAACGTGAGATAGGAGCTCTTTTAAACTTCATTATCAATTAAAATCAAAATATTCTCGTGAAAAAAAATACTCACTGTTTGTTACGATTTTATCATTCTTTATGCGTTTGTTGCGAAACATATATATACCGACATCGTATTTAACACGGATCGCTGCAAGACGCACACCAGCGGAGACTACTATCAAGAAAAAAAGAAATTAATAAATAAACATATGAAAGACAGAAATGTATGGGTATATAACCTGCGAACACAACTTACTTTTAGCTACACGAAACCTATTGTTATTTACACGTGAGATGGGTATAACATAACCAAACAAACAAGCTTAGACAATGATATAGGTTGTAGAAAAAGAAATCCATTATTTTTTCGTTCACGTTTAAAAATCATGGATTTCTTTTTCTCCGAACAACAGCGTTTTAGTTCATATTCTGTCCGCACCCGTCGCTGAAGTCACATGACGCACTTCTAACGAAAGGTGATAAACACAGCAGATTCAATGTATTACCGACAGTCGATTGTTGTCGAACGTTGGTACAACTGACCATAGCTGTTGATCAGCTATTTACAATCACCGATAAACTGTATCGTTAAATGCAGTTGGTACCATCGATTCTATATGGTTTGTAAAAAAATAAAATTTTACTTTTTTTCAACCTTTTACAAAATTATTTATGCACCTGTACGTGTTAATGAACGTTCATTCAACTACGATTGTTTCATTGGTGGAAAAACAAAAAAATAATAATTTCTATCGTAAACAGTTACAAGTACGAACATTTAGATTACAAGAATAATATTCTATGGGGAAATATTGATATTATTTTTTCTCTTTCCTTTTTTTTTTTCAAGTAGATACATGTATCGAAATAGATACACTCTATACGTATATCTTTTTTTTTTTTTTAGGATTCCTATAAATATATGTTCCACGGACGCGCTCATGTACGCACACGTATACGCATACGTTAGTGTACGCATTTTGTATACGCACATACATATTTCGAACGATTGCGCACAGTACAAAATATTTTACTGACAGCTGGCAGCACGACACGCAGGAGTGGCAAGATCATGTAAGGTGAGTAGAATTTTCGCTTAAATATATTAAACGGCAATGTCAATGATACGAAACATATAATATTTTCCCGTGAAAAATGTGCTCGACAATTTTTTAATTATCACCGAAGTTGTTCGTCGCTTCATCGAATTTTTTTTTTTTAATTGTTACCCTCGCTCTACCGTAGGTTTCGGAAAAATCGTTTTTCTCTGATAAACATAATTTGTCATTTAAAAATGAGTCTCTTTTGATTATCGTACTTATTTGATATGTTGTTAACGATTCTTTTCAACCCGTTGGAATTCATCTTTTTCTTTTCCCTTTTTTTTTTCAGGAATTCTAATAGGAAAAGTAATATCTGTTGGTTTGAGAGCGAAACCACTGCCAAGATTATATTAGAAGAATTGGCAGGATAGGCAGACGCAAGCAGAACAACGGGGGTGGGGGTGGGAGATTCAGAGGCGGTATGACACGACCTCCTAACAATGACAACCTTATGACCTTTAAATTGGTCGTGGTTGGCGATGGAGGAGTTGGTAAAAGTGCACTGACCATACAGTTCTTCCAAAAATTATTTGTCACCGATTATGATCCTACCATCGAGGATAGCTATATACAACACACGGAAGTAGATAAACAATGGTGTATACTGGATGGTAAGTCAATATTTTTTTTTTATAAATCTTTGACATATTTTCATCTAATTGAATATATATTTACGCTTAATATAAAAGCCATATTTATATTTTATCATTTACTGTAATGGTTATAAAACGAGGTACATTGGTTTTTATGTCAGTTGAGCGTAATAAATACGATGGTTATTCAAACGTTGTTATTAAAACAAGAGCTGAGTAGAATCAAATCGATTGTGTAGAAGTAGTATAACCGCTATAATAACATAACGGTAAAAGTTCTTTTCCCTCATTTTCGTTAGAGAAAATATATTGCATGATATGTTATTCGTGTTATATGTAGAGCATAAAAGGATTTAAAAGTTGATATGTAAAACAAAAGTATGTATTTTGATTGTATCTGCTAGTGCTAGATACAGCTGGCCAAGAAGAATTTAGTGCCATGCGCGAACAATACATGAGGAAGGGCGATGGATTTTTATTGGTATATTCTG
>OU426873.1:2500005-2505005 GCA_911387685.1 Dolichovespula media
GAGAGAGAGAGATACAGTGAGATACAGAAAGAGAGAGAGAAAGAAAGAGAACTAGAGAGATAGAGATAGAGATAGAGATAGGGAAAGAGAGAGAAGAAAAGAAAAAGATAGAAAGAGAGAAGGGAAGTAAAGAATTAGTAGAGGATTATCGAGTAGGCGCGTTTAACTATTTCGAGAGAATAGTCAAGGAGGTAGGAAGGAAAGAAATGTGAAACAGGAAAATATAACAAATGGAAAGGAAGAAAGAAAAAAATAGAAAAACCAAACAAAAGAGAAAGAGGAAGAGGAAGAGGAAGAAGAAACGATGGCATATCGCGTGTATCTCCGTACGTAAATCTCTTTAGATTCTCAGGAATTAGCGTTCCTCAAACCATTCACACGTCTTTATAATGTAAACTCATAAATAAGCGCTACGTTTTATATCGCCGTCCATGACAGAGAATAGCGTAATAAAGAAACGAGAAACGGGGAGAGAGAGAGAGAGAGAGAGAGAGAGAGAGAGAGAGAGACTATGTTAGTGTAAAGAGAGGGGGAGGGGAGAGAGGTACGAGTGTGTGCTCGATGACACGGTTCGATGTCGATCGATTGAAAAGGAACGTAGGCGAGAAAATAAGAAAGAGATAGATAGATAGATAGATGGATAGATAGATAGATAGATAAAGATAAAGAGAGATAGAAGAGAGAGTGAGAGAGAAAGAGAAAGGAGTTGCTCTGCTCGTTAAACGCTTTTAGGAGTTAAACGTTTTATGAAATAGTCAATATTAATATTGAACCATTGTGATACAGAGAGTAAGCTGAGAATATGGAGAAGACGACGACGATGATAATGATTAAGCGAACGATATATATATATATATATATATATATATGGAGAGAGAAGGTTTGTGAGAATCGTCGACGAGGTCAACGCTCGAGCGCTTGTCTTACGATCGATATAACAATATATCGAGAAAACGCTTTTACGTGTTTCTCTCCTTCTTTTTTTCTCTTGTTAATTTTATTTATTTTTTAATTCTTTTTTATTTTTTTATTTTTTTAAATATTTTTCTCCCTCTCTTCTTCCCAAAGGAATATCACAGTCTGATAAACGATAGGAATGGCAACTTTGTCGGATCTATGAATCGTACTACTTGTGGTACGCGTACCTTAATAATAATGCGAGAGACGCATTTTACGAACATATATATGTATTTAACATAAAACGATATCTACGATGAGACGCACACGCAAACAATGAATTACACGTTGAAAGGAGGGTGTAAATGGGAAACGAAAAAAACAAAAAAAAAAAAATAAAACGATAAATGAATAAAGTATATATACGTATAAATATATATTTAAAAGAATAAATAAATAAATGAATGGAAAGAAAAAGAAAAAGAAAAAACCAACTTCTCTTCGCTATAAGCACGACGGTTGGAGGGGTTCGGCTTGTGCCTTACAAAAGGAAAGAAAAAGGAAAGAAGTGGGGGGGGGGAGGAAAGAAAAAACGATATATTTTTTTTTGTAGAAAAGAAAGGAAAAAGAAAAATAATTTTGAATGTCGTGACATTCGATAAAGATTTCAAGATAATTCGCGGGTCGTAAAATATCGTTGTGCGCTTTTATATGGGGACACGTAAATACATTGAAATTTTTATGTATATATATATATATATATATATATATATATATATATATATATATATATATATATATATATATATACACACGAAAATTGTTGGATTTTTTCGATCGTATGAAGTAATTTCAAGGATAATCGTCCGTTAAATTTTTCATTATGTCGAGAAGCATAAGGAACCCCTTTACGGTCGTGCTTATGAACTAAGCGAAAAGTTCGTGGCGAGAAAAAAAACCTTTGCCCAACTATTTGTCTCCTATATACATATATGTATACATATATATATATATGTGTATATATATATATATATATATATATATATATATATATATATATATATACATATAGATGCGAAAAGTCGCATATATTTTGAAGAAGCGATAAAAACAAATCGAAATGTTGTTCATCCTCCCCCTCCACCAGCCGCACCCCACCGATACTATAGTTATAATTATCTTATATTACGAGAAATATAAACCGATCGATATGTGCTGCGTATAAATAAGTAAATAAATGTGTATAGGTATATTGGACGTATTAAAGAACGATCCGTTCGAGAGAAATGATCGTAGTTCCTTATTTATTTATTTATTTATTTATTTATTTACGTTACTTATCTATATCCGATTGATCGTAACAATCTAACGTCAACATGTTTTCCTCTTTATTTCTTTCGATGACGCATCGCAATGCCTCCTCTCTATTTTTTTCTTTTCTCTTAACTTTTTTTCTTCTTTCTTTTTTTTTCCTAAGTCAATCACGACGAGCTTTATCTTACAAACGATTTTTTCTTAAAAACGGATCGATTCTTTTTCTCTTTTCCTTCCATTGTTTCTTTTTTCTACGACGTAAGGGGGCGTAAGTAACGTATGCGTGTATATATATATATATATATATATATATATATATATATATATATATATATATATTTTTTTTTTTTTTTCGTTTCGCGTTGGTGCGCGAGAATGTGTGCGTTGTACGAAAGTGTCATTTAATTGTGCAGTCCACTGTATGAACTACGCGATAAGAGTATAAATAAATTATAATGTGTGTTTACACGAGCCTTCGCTATAAATGATATATATATATATATATATATATTTCTTTTTCCTTTTTCAGATTGCTTATCAGTAAACATAAACGCGACGATCTATATAGATATCCATCTGTTCGAACGAAAATAGACATTGTCAATGAGCTAACGTTAAATTAGTAATTATCACGATAGGAGTTAGCAATGACAATGGGGGTATATATTTACGACGAATTCTAAAATCTTGCATATATACATATATATATATATTGGTACAAGTCCGCGATGTATATCGTTCCTTTGTTAATAATTTCTCTCTCCCATCCGATAATTACACCGGTTGATGTATTATTTAATAATGATAATAATAATAACCTATACTAATAATGATAATGATAATAATAATAATAATAATAATAATAATAATAATAATAATAATAATAATAATAATAATAATAATAATAATAATAATAACAACAATAATGATGTAGATTGCTCCCAGGTTAGAACATGCTCGTTCAAAGTTCGTGACCCTTCATAGCGAAAGGGACAAAGGGATGTCGAGGGCGTAGAAACCGTAGCGGTAGGTATTATTACGTACGATCTGCCGTACGATCTCGCAAATCAGTCCATTGTACTATTCCCGGGTTGCACGTCGAATCCGTGCCGATGTTCATCGATTTATTTCGGGGGGCGGGACGGGAGGGGGGGAGTTAATCCACCGAAACGAGACAGAAAGCCTGTCGATTAATCCTCGGAGAAGAACAGAGAAAAAGGGACAGAAAGAGAGAGAGAGAGAGAGAGAGAGAGAGGCAGAAGCTAGGACGAATCTTTTAACGAGTCGCCGTATAATCTTTCGAAAATCCCTGGGATCGATGTTTCTCCGTGAGTTTACAGGGAAATCTCGTTTGCGTGCAAGACGCGGACGTTAATCACGTTCTTAATGGCGGCCACGGAAACGTTCTTTTCCAGGGGCAATTCTTCCGCGCTCGCAACGTCAGGGCTTAACGCCCGTACGTTAATATCTTGATGAAAGAAGCTTGCTTTATTTCTTCTCCTTTCCTTCTTCCCCATCCCTTCTCTCCTTTTTTCTCCCTTTCTCCATTCCCTTCTACCCTTTTAACCTTTTTTCATAGAGAAATTTTTAACAATATCATTAACCGACGCAAACCAGATGAACCAACCGACCTATCTACCTACCAACCAACCAACAACCCCCATCCTTTCTTTCATTCTTTATGAGCCACGTTGAATTATAACGTCGGATTAATAAGGGAGGAACTTTTTAGTCGTAGAGAATAAGCAATTTATTAGGAAATTAACAATGTTAAGGTTGTATCGAATGGGAAACGAACCCTCCCTCCCTCCCTCCCTCTCTCCCTCCTTCCTCCTCCCTCTTGTTCCTTTTTCGTCGATGCATTTCGACCGGGAAATTCCCGTCGGTCCTAGAGAGGGAGATTAAAAAAAAAAGATCAACGTTCTCTTCCCCTTCATTCATTCATTCTCTCTCTCTCTCTCTCTCTCTCTCTCTCTCTCTCTCTCTCTCTCTCTCTCTCTCTTGATCGCCCTCTCGAAACGGACGATCGTCGAAAATCCTTTTGTCGCAGCGATCCGATGCGCTGTGTGCATTTGAAAGTGGCGCGAGCTCTTTTTTCGCTGCACCGAGCTCAACGGGGGATGGCAAGTGGGGTAGGATGGGGTGTAGGGTGTAGGGTGAGGGACACGCGAAACGTGGACGAGCTAATAAAATGTGCAAGTCGAACAAAAGAGTTCGCCGCGGGTGGGCGGGCGTTGAGACGGGACGTCTGTAAAAAGTCCGGTTACGAGAGGGTCGCGTGCGAATATATATATACATATATACATATACATATATATATATATATATATATATATATATATATATATATACACGTGATTCCGTAAGCCGTTACCATCGCGATCGTTTATGCGAATACCGAAGTGGCCGTCGTTAAACTCCGTACGATCCTCGACACTTTGACGGTATACCGAAAAGGGAGAGACGACGATGGTTTGACCTCGTCTTTGCCCCAAAAAAAGAGCTCGTAACAACGGGAGGGGGTGGTTGTGGGTGGAGTGGT
The DNA here is from genome assembly GCA_911387685.1 of Dolichovespula media. Lineage (NCBI taxonomy): Eukaryota > Metazoa > Arthropoda > Insecta > Hymenoptera > Vespidae > Dolichovespula > Dolichovespula media. Next base: position 2,504,759 of record OU426873.1, read on the forward strand.
GAAAGGGAAGGGTGGTGGAAGAATAGGTAAGTACTTGATAACGGTATAAGAAATGTATAATAGTTTTGGAATAACGATTTTTTTGTCCGACGACATTTCGTACGATAATAACGGATACCTTATGGGCTGTTCGAATACGATGAAAATTTCGATTGAAGGTCAATGCTGTAAGATAGATAATATCGAAGTATAAAAGTATATTTATTGAATTTATATATTCTATTATTATATACCTCGTATATATATG
>OU426873.1:2510005-2532505 GCA_911387685.1 Dolichovespula media
GATATTGTTCCTCTTCGTGATCGTCGCCGGTAAGTACATTTCATTATTTAGACGATACTACCCGATCACGGTTTTAATCCCAACCCTCGAAAATTTATATGTATCTATATACATATTTTCTTCGTTCGTAATTTACGGCTGTTGTGTTAGCTAAGTCCCCACCTTATATATTTGTATATATATATATATATATATATATATATACACCCATACATATGTGTGTCGCGTACATTATGTTTCTATGGAACGAAGCAACCGGACGGTCTCTTGTCTGACGCGCTTGATCGGCGCCTTGATAATGGATTACGTAGCCTCGACGGGGCACGTGCGCCGTCGTACTCACTCTCGCGCCAATACGCCTCGTACTCGCGTGCTCCTGTCGCGTCGCTATCTTTACCCTTCCTCCCTCTCTCTCCCTTTCCCTCCCTCTCTCTCTCTGTCTCTGTCTCTCTATATCTCTTTCAGGAATGTTAACCGTACAAACCCTCCCCTTCTCTCATGATAATTATTTCCTCGTAAACGAAATCACAAGACTTATTTTTATCATCAATGGGGTTATTCGAGAGGAGTCTTCGCAAAAATGGAAGACACGTATATATTTATACATATATATATATGTGTGTGTGTGTGTGTGTGTACGTAAAAGTTTCGCGTGGGAAAGACCAGTTTCGATCGTAGCCCCCCTTTTCATCTTGCCCCATTCCCCCGCCCCCTTTCCTTCTCCAGTCTCCTCCTCCTCCCCTCCCCCCCGGTTCAAACCTCCGGATACTTTATCTTTCTGTTTCCCCTTCGCGTAACTTGTCCGTCGGTTCTTTTTCTTCATCTCTCTCCATCTCTCCATCTCTCTCTCTCTCTCTCTCTCTCTCTCTCTCTCTCTCTCTCTATCTCTCTCTATCTCTCTCTCTCTATCTTTTTCATCCCCTCCCTCTCTTTCTGTCTCTTTTCATCTCTTTCTCTTTCCCATTCTCTCTCTCTCTCTCTCTCTCTCTCTCTCTCTCTCTCTCTCGTACGCAAAGGGAAGAGAAAATCGTGGGGTAGGCGCCACCAAGCATGGACGAGGTCGGGTCTCTCTCGCACGTCGATGGGAATCACGGCGCTCTGCCAGATGGCTAGCATTCTCGACGACGACGACGACGACGACGACGACGACGACAACAACGACGACGACGACGACGACGAGGAGAAGAAGGGAACAAGGGCCAATCTCTCTCTCTCTCTCTCTCTCTTTGTCTCCCTATTCGAACGCTTGGACTCTTACTTTTTTTTCTTTTCTCTTCTTTTCTCTCTTTCTTTTCTCTCTCTCTCTCTCTCTCTCTCGATTCTCTCTCCTTTTCTTCTCTCCATCCAAAGTTCGAACTTTCTCTCGGTCCGAAGTTCTTACATTTTCTTGATCCGTAAGGTTCTCCTTATTCTTCCCAGAATGTCTCTTTCCTTCCATATTATGGCTGTTGGGGGGAGAGACGGGAGTCATCCTATGGCGTTCGACGAGAGGAGGATACCAACAACGGCTCGTCGTCCTTTCCCCCCCTCCACCTCCTCCCGATTTTTCCTTCGATCGTTTCTTTTTTTTTCTTTTTTTCCTTTTTTTCTTTTCCAAAAACCGTCGTTAAACCTAACAGTAACGCTACTACCACGTTTCCGTGCATTGATCTCTCCGCGTTCGTAATGCGGATGTATATATGTATTTATACGTATTTATTACTGTGTTTGTTTCTGGTTATGTGTTCTGTGTCTCTGTCTGTCTGTCTGTCTGTCTGTCTGTCTGTCTGTCTGTATGTGTATGTGTGTGTGTGTGTGTGTGTGTGTATTCTCTTTATCTTTCTCTTTTTCTCGAGTCTTTCGAATATCCGTAAAGATAGAGATAAAGAGAGAAGGTGGGAGGGTTGAGATAAAGAGAGAGACAGAGAGACAGAGAGAGAGAGAGAGAAAGAGAGAGAGAGAGTGTGTTTCGCGGATCTTAATATTTTAAGATCCTACTTCATCGCGTATGCCTCCGGTCTCGGTGTATGACGACACCGGAAGCGGCAAATTCTCGCGCACTAACGAATTTCCAAGAAATGAAGAAGAACAAGACGAAGAAGATGAAGAGGAAGAAGAGGAAGAGGAGGAAGAGGAGGAGGAGGACGAGAGGTCGGAGGATAATTTCGTAAAACGATTTATTTCACGTGCACATTATCGGGGTACGTCGGAGATGTTGCTTAAATATTCTACGTTAAAAACGACTTCAATGCAAGGATGGAAAAGTACATCTCGTTTGTAATACGTACACGTATACTTACTTACATTCCGTACGTACGTACGTACGTACGTACATAAATAAATAAAGAATTGTAACCATTGTCGTCGTGGAAAGTGTTTTTTAAACGGTGGAAAAGAAAAAGGATAATAATAATATCGTATCTTTAAATGTCGACGAGAACTAGAACCAGAGAACTAGAACGTAGGAGGAAAAGAATAATATAATCTCGGGCTAGCTTGAGAGATCGATACGGTTGGGGAAGTCCCTTAACTCTTTACCACTTTACCTCTACCACCGTTCATATAAATTTTTAGTGAATCTAATCGTCTGACGTAAATAAATGCTCTTGCAACCGTCTATTATCTCCCTCTCTCTCTCTCTCTCTCCTACTCTCTCTCGTTCTCCCTTTGAATCTATCATTCTCTATCTAACTCCCGGCGACTGTTCATATATATATATATATATATATTTTTTTTTACATGTTCAAGTCCTTGCACCCCGTCTTGCCTGGTAATCCACTTCTATCTCTTTCTACTGGTTCGTCCGTCCTTCGTCTCTCTCTCTCTCTCTCTCTCTCTCTCTCTCTCTCTCTCTCTCTCTCTCTCTCTCTCTCTCTCTCTTTCTCTATACTCACACACACACACATACGTACGCACACACAACACACATACACCTAAGAAGTACCTATGTAGAGGTATGCACGTATACATGCATTTATGCATGTACGTATGTATGTATTTACATACATATCCTATGTAGGTACACGCGTCCGGTTCGTTCGCGATCACCGGGGCGCTCTCTTCTTCTTCTTCTTCTTATTATTACTATTCTATTTCTTCTTCTTCTTCTTCTCCAGCTTGTTCCTACCCGTCACACACACACACAACAAATGCATTTCCACGCACCTTCTCGACGAACGTTGCGTACGTGTGTGCGTGCACGCTTACGCTCGAGCGCCTCTCGTTTCGTGAGTCATCCAAAGACTTTTACGTATCAGCTTTGATCGTTCCGGAAGGAAGAAGGGACCCCTTCTCAGTGGCACGCGCATTTTCTCTCTCTCTCTCTCTCTCTCTCTCTCTCTCTCTCTATTTCATATTTTTTCCTCTTACGTAAGACGAAAAAAAAAAAAGGTTTTGGGAAGGTTCTCGTCGAAAATTTTTCACTTGGTCGATGCGCTCTTCTCTTATGAAAGAACCAGAGGAAGAACGTGAACGAGAGAGAGAAAGAGAGAGAGAGAAGATACTTGTTTCTTAGATGAGGGAGAGAGAGAGAGAGAGAGAGAAAGAGAAGAGAGTGAGGCACTCCGCGTTTTTTTCTCGTTAACCTTCGCCGTTTCCAAGAGAAGAGGGGAGGGATCCGGTATCACGGGAGGTAAAATATTAGGCGTACCTCCTTAAACATCCTTTCATGGTGTTTGCGTACTACGTGTATATGCGCGCGCCATAAAAACAGGGCTCGCTTTTTTCTTTTTTTCTTTTCGGGATGGGGAGTAAAGATATGACAGAAAGAGAGAGAGAGAGAGAGAGAGAGAGAGAGAGAGAGAGAGAGAGAGAGACCGGGACAAAAGTCGTTTCGTGCACCTCGAATTGTTCCTCGATCGAGAAAGGCACGAACGAACGGAACGAACGCACGCACGTAGGAAAGGAGACTTGAAATATGTTTTAGTTTTAGTATTAGTATTAGTTTTAGTTTTAACGGGAGAAGAATCGTACGGTCATACTCTGGAACGTTCGCTCGCCGAACGACGAGTGGTAAAAGCCGTGACGAGGGGCGTGGGGAGCGGGCGGAACTTTTTCACGAGACGAATGTTTATGGGGGCCACGCTCTTAACTATATAAACCGCTTCGTTATCCACAACGATTAAAACTTTTCTCTTAACTTTTCGTACTGTTCGCAGCTGACACATCTCCTTCTATTCTTTTTCTCTTTCTCTCTCTCTCTCTCTGTCTTTTTATTTTTCTTTTTTTCTTTTTTTTTTTTTGTTATTTAACCATCATTCGTTCTTGCCTCTTGCGTTCATCCGACGTGGGATAGGAGAAATTTGTACCTTAATCGGGTCTTTACTTTTTATAAACTTCCACGAGAAACTTGGCTCTTGGTAGTAGTAAGTTTATCTTTCTCGCCGTTTTCTATCTCTATCTATCTATCTATCTATCTATCGTTGGTCTTGAGCTTTACGAATTTTTCTTTTTTTATTCAAGAAAAAGAAACGATCGAGAGATTTTACTATACGCAGAACGGTTGCAAGAATTGGAACATTCATTTCTCTTGGCACATCGAAGTTACGTCGATGGAGTCGACGGGCCGGAATGCGTTTATACCCTTTTTCCACCCTTTTAGTATCGTATTCGTTCTTTCTTCCTTGTCTCTTTTTTTCTTTTCTTTTTTCATCTTCTTCTCCCTTTCATTCTCTCTCTCTCTCTCTCTCTCTCTCTCTTTCTCTCTCTTGGTGCGTCTCTGTCCTTCAGTCTTCCATCTCTTTTACTCTATCTTTCGCATTAGATCTCCTTTTAAACTTTTAACCGTAGTCTTTCTACGAACTCAGCGGGCGCGAGGGCGGAGGGAAGAAGAAGAAGGAGGAGGAAGAGGAGGATGAGGAGGATGAGGAGGATGAGGGGTGACAGGGAGGTTGGGGATGGGGTGGTGGTTTGTGGTGGTGTTGGGACGACTGGGCAGGGTAGTAGAGTTTGTAATCAAGAAACTCGATTGCTCGGGATTAAATCGAAGTTTCCTTGAAAATTTTAAGTCTTCAACGACGACAGAAGTAGTAGTCTGCGACCGATCGGGGGTTTTAGAGTTTTAACGCAAGCTGCGCGTCCTCTACTACGTTTTTATCCTCTCGTAAGAGACGAAAGTGAGCGTAGGAAGGAAGAGGACGAGGAAGAAGGAGTAAAGAAGATGAAGAAGATGAAGAAGAAGAAGAAGAAGAAAATGAAGAGATGCAGAAGATGAAGAAGAAGAAGAAGAGGAAGAATAAAAAGAAGATTGAGAAAGCGTCGCCTTGCGTTTGCATTTCGTGTTAGAAAGAGAGAAAGAGAGATAAATAGAGAGAGAGAGAGAGAGAGAGAGAGAGAGAGAGAGAGAGAGAGAGACCATGGGGTCGATAAGACGACTTTGTGTGTACGAGCTCGTTTTAAAAGATTCGAGGAACGTCGCGTTCGCGGGAAGCTATCTTTTTTCCCCCCCACCCTCCCTCCCTCCCTCCCACTCTTCGTTTCTTTTTATTTTCTTAGTCTTACTCCTTCACGATCCGGCTTCGTACACGATCTTGTACTCGGTTCATCAGCCGTGATTACTCTCTTTCTATCTATCTATTTGTTAGTCTGTCTGTCTGTCTGCATGTCTGTCTTATCTATCCATCTATTTTTATGGTTGCATAACGCGGCTTTCTTTGTCAATATCCTCGTACGACCGAGTTCTAGGATATAAGATGTAGTAACATTCGTAGGTTTTAAAGAGTATTATATGATCGATTTGATAGACGATAGATAATAAATGACTTATCGGGGATCGGAATATTCAACGACGATGTATTATTAAAAGCGTTCGATGGTAAAATTATCGTTTAATAAATTTATTTTGAACGTCGTCGGGAAAATGAGAAAGAATAATAACGATATTACACGCGTGTCATCCATCCATCCATCCATCCATCCATCCATCCATCCATCCATCCATCCATCCACCCACCCACCCACTCTCCCTCCCATCGTAGTAAGTAGGTCGGGTAAGATACGCATATTTTTCTTTTTATTCTTTTTTGTTTGTTTATTCTTCCCTCTCTCTCCCCCCCCCCCCCCGCGCGCGCCCCTATTTCCTTTTATCTCGCGAGTGAATCGCTTAGAATTTTCCAGGGGCCAAATGACGCGAGCGTTCGAAAATGAATCGAAGTATTTCGCGTTCTCGGCCAATTTCTGCGGGCGCGATTTAAATGGACTCACGCCAGAATTGCTTTCAACGGCCAATATTATCCATTTATCTAACGGTACGTATCGTCATTCAACGTGGATAATACGTAATACGTATACGTGTATATGCATTTATATGAGCATATATACATGTATACGTATACATATACATATTTACGTTCATGTAAGCGCGAGATCGAGGTCTGTATCTCTTATGAATGCGCGTATACCCGAGAATTATTGACAGCTTGGAGATTCAACCGAATGATACAAGTTAGACAAGGTAGTAACGGCAACGTGCCAACGCGAACAACAAATTCGTTCGAACAAAACTTTTGCGCATCCCTTACGTCGTTTCGGCACTATGTATCCGCTTGAGGCAGTTGCAAGTAAGCAAGCAAGTAAGCAAGGTGGACGGGTCGCGTGCGTGACATAAATAAATGATCTCCCTCGTAACGCAACTCTAACTATGCTACTACAAAAGCGGTTCCCCTGTAAGTACTCGAGAGAGACAGAGAGAGAGAGAGAGAGAGAGAGAGAGAGAGAGAGAACGAGAGGGAGGGGGGATACAGCGAGAGAAAGAGGGAGATAGAGAGAGAGTAAGAGTAAGAGAAAGAAAAAGGAGGGGGGGGTGGTGGTGGTGAGGAAAAGGGAACGCCGAGATTTATGTCCCTTTCTTTTTATCCCTCGCTTTATCAGGATTTATTTGCTGTTTTCACCGGACTGTATGAGCGGCTACTTTCATCGGCGTCGCTCTCCTTACCGCTTTTTTTTTTTTCCTTTTCTTCTTTCTTTTTTCGTTTTTTTTCGTTTTTTTTTTGTTTCTTTTTTTTTTTCAATTATTCGTTCATTTTTTCTAATTTTTCTTTTCACCTTCATTAACGACGTCCCACCGTCCTCTTTGATTCTCTTTTTCTCTTTCTTTCTCTCTCTCTCTCTCTCTCTCTGTATATCACGATCTCCAAGGAAGGGAGATATCGTTAGCTCGCTAAATATCGTTCGCGTTTCGATGGTTATTGAATAAATTTTTCCTAAGGATATGAATTAAGTTCGACGAAAGTTTTCATTCGGGTCGGCAAGCGATGGTGATGATACAAGAAAAGCTGGCCGAAATGACGACGTTCACGGAAATAAATTATTTCATATTGTTCGGGTTTTTGGTGGGATCTTGGGAGGCATAAAATAATTATTCGAGAACGGAATATTATTATTTAGACGATTAGAAAGCTCGCCGTCGTTGTCATTGTTGTCGTCGTTGTTATTGTTTTTCGTACAATATCGAAAGAAACATGTAATACATGCGATATATCTATGTTTGTATGTATGATGTACGTACGTACGTACTTATCTATATAAACGTATGGTATAAGAAATGTTAAGTATAATTTTCGATGATACATACATACATATATGCGTACATAAATACCTACGTACGTACATATATATATATATATATATATATATATATATATATATATATATACATATGTAAGGTATCAAGCATACGTAATACAACGCAGGCCCGTCTTTTAATGCACCGATAACCCGTCCACCTTGCTCTAAACTTTCACTTCCAAAGTCAGGTTTAAGAACGAGCTCCTCGTACTCCCGTCTATTGTTTTTCTTTTATACTAACCTTTAACAATCTTCCGTTAGAATTGAATAGACGAAAGAATCCAAGGTAAACGACCGATAAGATCTCCTCTCCATCGGTAAAATATCATATCGAAGCGTATGTACGTATATGTATATAATGCGTCGTATCGGACGGATGATACAATTTTTTTTTCGTTTTTCTTTTTTTCTTTTACTTTCTTTTACTTCCCTCTCTCCCGAAGAGGGAAGAAAAGAAAAGGACGACAAAAAAATGAGAGAAGGACGGACTCTCGAAGCAATTATTGTCGTCGCTACAATTTCACGTGGCATATCAAAATTCACGCCGACGTACACTACGAGCGCTAGACCGAACTCGTCGGGATTTTTTTCCTTCATCTCTCTCTCTCTCTCTCTCTCTCTCTCTCTCGTTGCTTTTTTTTGTCCTTCTTCTTTTTTTTCCCCTCGCGTTCTCATTAGCACGGCAAGTCGCCGGAAGATTTTCGAAACTAATAACGTCGACGTCAACACGTTGAAACGCCCTTCCTATGCTGGAAAATCGTTTTCTCTCTCTCTCTCTCTCTCTCTCTCTCTCTCTCTCTCTCTCTCTCTGTCTCTCTCTCTTGAAGCTTGGCAGTATGCAAATCGAGTCTAATTTTAAAGTTGCAGATTTTTCTAATCCGACGGCGGAGGGCGTGCCCTTAATGCGTCTTAAGTGTTTGGACTCGTTCCAATTTGATCTTGTTCGAGGGATGTGACAGCGGGCTCCTTCTTCGCTCTATTATTAAAATCGACGAGAGTGAGAGAGAGAGAGAGAGAGAGAGAGAGAGAGAAAGAGAGAGAGAGAGAGAGAGAGAACTTGGGTGGAATACTTTAGCGATCGAATTATTTTACCTCGTTGACGTTAAATTTCGATTTCTTACTTTCGTCTCTCCGGATTATCACTACGGTTTTTATTAAAGTTCATCGTCGGTTATCACGACGACGGATATAAAAAAAAAAAAGAGAAAAAAGAAAAAAGAAAAAAAGAAAAAAACATTTCGTAGTAACTCTCGAGTCTCTTGGAAATTAATTTATTCGTATTCGTTATTACTGTTATTATTATCATCATCATTATCATTATCATTATTATTATCATTATTATTATTATTATTATTCCGTAGTAGGAAAAGGGAGTATATCGAATATTTTTCTTCGAATCGACGATGCTCTAGAGGTAGAGAGAGAGAGAGAGAGAGAGAGAGAGAGAGAGAGAGAGAGAGAGAGAGAGAGAGAGAAAGAGAGAGTTTCATTCTGGTACAAAGGAATGTCGGTGAATATTTCATTCCAAGTCGTTCCTCCTACGCAAAGTATCCACAATATAATACACACACACACACACACACACATACACTCTCTCTCTCTCTCTATATATATATATATATAATAGCGGGATCGCGATGAATCGGCTCGATTTGAGTTTTGAAAAGAGGAAAAAATAAAAGGAATGTAAATTCGAGTAGGCGATAACGTTAAGTGGATTGCTCTTAAGGATATCAGCAAGGGGTAGGGAGAAGGGAGATGGCGGGGTAAGTTCGCGTTCGGTTTCTCGCATGATCGATCGATCGATCGATCGATCGATCCAATCGTTCGTTCGTTCGTTCGTTCGATCGATCTATCGTCATTGTCGCCTAGAGCTTAACGTCTTACGGCCGTCGTCGTTCTCGTCGTCGAGTTTAATCTCGGTTTCTCTACTCGGGTCAGGGTCTCGTTGTGATTCTTAAGATTTCGCGGCGTACGAGCGCGCTAACGTGTTAGGGGTCGTCCTGGCAACCTGGCCGAATGATTTTACGGGTCTTCTCGCGGCAGTCAGACGGGCTACATCGACCGCTTCGTTACGAAGCGGCCCCCGTTAAGGTGGAACGAAGATGAAACCAGACGGGGAGAAGGAGAGATAGAGAGAGAGAGAGAGAGAGAGAGAGAGAGAGGGATAGATAGATAGATAGATAGAGAGAGAGAGAGAGAGAGAGAGAGAGAGAGAGAGAGAGAGAGAGGGATAGATAGATAGATAGATAGAGAGAGAGAGAGAGAGAGAGAGAGAGAGAGAAAAGGAAGAAAAGTAAAGGTAAGGACTACCTATTCTCTCCTCCCTTCTATCGTCTCTTCTCCGGTCTGTTCGAGCTTCGGGAACCTTGTTGAGAGAGACAGAGAGAGAGAGAGAGATAGAGAGAAAGAGAGAGGGTCGTCGTTCGTCCCGGTAAAGAAAGAAAAAAAAAGAAGAAGAAGAAGAAGAAGGAGGAGGAGTAGTAGTAATAGTAGTAGGAGGAGGAGGAGGAGGAGGAGGAGGAGAAGTTGCTAGATCCTTCGGACAGGATGAGGAGAAGAAGGTGGGACGCGAAGCAGGTGTTCCCCTGCGATCTCTTATTGTCTCTTTTCTACGTGTGCCTTACCTGCTCTCGGCTTTACGGTTTATCCTTCTTCGGAGCACCTAAAAAGAGACTACCACTACCATCACCATCACCAACACCACAACCAACACCAACACCAACACCACAACCAACACCAACACCAACACCAACACCAACCTTCCTCGACGAGCGATGGAGTTATCCTTTCTGATGGCTCTGCTCGCCTTCTCTCTCCCTCTTCTCCCTCCCTCCTTCCCACGAACCACATCCCTCTTTCTCCCTTTCCTTCTATCTTTCTTTCTGATGGAACCTGACGGTTTATGATATCTCCTTCCATACTATATCTCTTCTTCTTCTTCTTCTTCGTATCTTTCTTCTTTCCCTTCTTTTTCTTTCCCTTGTTCCTTTTCTATTTGTTCCAACCTAGAAACATATTATGTTTCTAAGGTGCGAGAGCACGTCCATTGTTGGATTCTTTTCAGTATGTAGTAGCATACGTCCGACTTCTCGCGCCGATCGACGACGAATCACGTTTTCGACTACCTACGTTGCAAGAATAATAATAATAATAATAATAATAATAATAATAATAATAATAATAATAATAATAATAATAGTAATAATAATAATAATAATAATAATAATAATAGTAATAATAATATCTTGTAGCTGCACCAACAGCTGTGCAGCAGTGGCAGTAACAGTAGCGGTAGCGACAGAGGCCACAGAGGCAACAGCATCGATAATAGTAGTAGTACCAGTAGCAGCATCAGCAGCAATAGTAGTCGTAGTAGTAGCAGTAGTAGTAGTAGTTGTTGTTGTTGTTGTTGTTGTAGTTGTACTAGTTGTAGCAGCAGCAGCAGCAGCAGTAGTAGTAGTAGTAGTAGTAGTAGTAGTAGTAGTAGTAGTAGTAGAAATTAGATTTTGAGCCATTTTCGCGAAAGTTACGATGCCGTTGCACCGGGCGGACGGGCGGCGGACGGAAGAGGGGCGGTGGGGGGTCGAGCGGAGGAAGGGAATCTACACGAGAGTAATGGAGTTTTGAAGGAGCTAAGAAATCGTGGCGAATCCAATTGTTCCGACGGTGCGTCACTTAACACCGATTATAGTTTGTTTCAGCGTTCGGTTATTATTACAGGGGCGTAACCGGTATTACCTATGTACACCACCTAACGTACTTACGCTTGCATGTACGTGTGCACGTAATATACTTATTTATATATATATATATATATATATATAATCTCGTACGATATCTGCAAAACGTCAACGTGGAAAGTTTTCGAATCTCTTAACGTCAAATACAACGATCAAAATCGTATCACGAAAGGAATTCTTTTCCACGTCGATCGGGAGAGTAGAAAAATTGGAACCCCATGAAATCCCAGTCGTGGATTTCGATTTTTCGGGTATATGAAGTAGGGCGATACGTATAATACCAATTTATTCTAGCACTTATTTACGAGCATACGTATGTATACGTACATACATAGATACGTATTTATTTACTTAGGTACAACCGTTCCTTTTCTTTTCTTTTTTTTTCTTTCTTTCTTTCTTTCTTTCTTTCTTGGAGAAGGACTCGGGCGACGACGAACGGAACGAATTAGAAATTGAAAGAACCGTGTCCGTTCTTAGTCGAGCGAATCATCTCGGCCGAGATTTAGAAGCAGATAAGTTTTAAGTCGCGAGTTATATATCCGACTTTCATGTTACGACCGATATACCTGTTCTGAAAATCGGTGGACGGATATTCTCCTCGATGCTTTGTAAAGCGAAGCCAAAGTCAAATATAATAGAGGTTCCACGGTCCTTTCCCCGTTTTATTTGAAATCGATCTCCGCTCTGTCCACGAATACACCTACCTACCTCTACCTATCACTACCTATCTCTACCCATGTATCTACCACTCGTATTCGATTCGATGGAACATGACGCTGCGTACCTATGTGTATATCGAATCGCGTTCGAGGTTTTTCTTGTCTTCCCTTTCTTTATATTTTTTTTTCCTCTTTTTTTTATCTCTCTCTCTCTCTCTTTTTTTAACCATCCTACAGAATAAATACATGAAACCTTCGTTGTTCAACGTTTCACAAATAAACCAAAATCGTTCGATTCATATAAATATATATATATATATATATATATATATATATATATATATATATATATATATATATATATATGGATGTGTATGTATATTTATGTATATATGTATACGGAATAACGAGATGATTGGGGAACGAGATGGATTGAAAATCTTTCTTGATCTTTTTTCTTTTTTTTTGAGGAATTATTTACCTCCAAAGAGAGAAGAATCTTTGAATTTCTTCCTTTTACGTAGGCAACTACTTACCAACCTACGCAACATCGTTCGTTCCAATATTCAACGTTGTACGCGGAACGTTCGTTGAATTTTTCAGAGTGACTCGCGGAAAAAGGGAGACTTATGTACCGGGTAGAAAGAGGGAGGGAGGGAGAGGGAGAGAGATAGATAGATCAACGGGTCGAGTTATAAATCATTGTTTCATCGCGTCCAACTCTTTTGAAATTTTCCTTTTTCTTATTTTACGTCGGCCTCGTCACGGAATACGAGCACGTGCATTATTCCGTATAGAGTACACGTGTGTGTGTTTGTATATATATATATATATATATATATATATATATATATATATATGCGAATATATGCGAATTTGATATGCTTGTAATCTTGGAGTAACAGTCGTGCCGTTTCATCCCCTTCCTCTTCTTACTCTCTCTCTCTCTCTCTCTCTCTCTCTCTCTCTCTCTCTCTCTCTCCCCCCTTTTTCCGAGTTGCACGGTTAAAACGAAACACGCTTCGTCGTCCCTGCAATTCCACCGTCTGTGTCGCCACTTCCCCACCGTCTGTAAACGGGATCGCTCAGCGATCCAAAAATCGAACTGCCGTGCCGCACCGCCGTGCCGCACCGCCGTGCCGCACCGCTGTGCCGCACCGGACCGATTACCAAAGAGTTAAGCTCCTACGCGATAAGCACTCACAGTCGCGAATCGGATTATTTTTAATCGTATATCGCTTTTAAAACGACGACAATTTCCATGGTACCCCTCCGAGTTCCAACCCCAATCCCAATCCCAACCTCTTTAACCCCCACCGCCCTCACCCACCGCCCATCCGAACATCCCTCACCCACCGTCCCATCACCTCTTTCGAAACAAAATGGTCGATCGAGTTCTCTCCGGTCCGGCATGGAGACAACAAAATATTGGTTATCTCGTTTGCAATTTGCCAGTGCCAGGAAGTTAAGAGTAAGGGTTATACGCTATAGCCAGGTGGGTGTAGATAAAGTAGGAGGAGGAGGAGGAGGAGGAGGAGGAGGAGGAGGAGGGAGGAAGGTAGCGAGGAAAGAGGAAGAAAAAGAAGAAGAAGAAGAAGGACGGGGTAGGAGGGTGCGAAGCGGAAAAGAATGCATTTTTCCTTCACCTCCTCCTGCCGGTGCTATTCCTACCCCTCCTAACCCTCCACCCTCGTTCCACGATGCTACCGGCACCACCATCGCCAACGCCACCGACACCAACCTCCCTCCTTTCCTCTCCTCCTAACCCTCTCTTCGGCCCCGGCCTCCTCCTCCTCCTCCTCCTCCTCCTCTCCCTCCTTATATTTTCTTTCTCTTTTCCTCCTCCTTCATGCCTGAAATGCGACGGCTGTGAAATTGCACTGACGCCACTTTCGTCGAGCGTATAAAAGCACGTAGCAAGTACGTACTATACTTCCTCCTCGCAAATTCTCCCGCGATAGGTATATAGCATACTCTCTCTCTCTCTCTCTCTCTCTCTCTCTCTCGCGCGCGCGCGCGCATTCGCACACACACACATTCCCTCTCTTTCCCATTTTCCCTTTTTCTCTCTTTTCTTTACCCTTTTCCCCGAGCCGTCTTTTTCCTCTACACCCTTCCCCCCCCCCGTCCCTCCATCTCGTCTACCTCCATCTCGTCTACCTCCCTCTCGCCCCCTCCCACCCTTTTCCCCGTTCTTTCACCTTCCACCTATCCCGGTACCCAACCTCTCCCCACCACCGTCTCTTATTTCTCTTTTAACAGTCGGAGACTACCTCGAGGAAGCCGAAATAGGGGGTGGAACGAGTTGGGACGGGGTGGTGAGCGGGCGAGGGGTTAAACGACGGCTCGCGAGCCGACGCCCGAGGATGAAACAAACCGCTCCATTGCCTCGCACTCGCTAGGAATCTCTTTAATTCCAAGGAATGTCTCTGATGGCAGTCGGGTAATACTATTATTGTATGGGAGAAAGAGGGATAGGGATAGGGATAGGGATAGATAAATAGAGAGAGAGAGAGAGAGAGAGAGAGAGATGGAGGGGGGGGGAGGAAGAGAAGGATTGACACGATGCAAATAAGACACGCCTATGTAGTTCCTAAGAGACATTTTACTCGGGCAAAGTAATACGCGCTTAAGGAAGGGTGCATTGCATTGCAGAGGTAACACGAATTATTACGAAATATTCGAGTCTTGGCACAAAGCTGGGAGGCAGAGGCAGCCATCGTGTCCCTGTCATCGTTGTTATCGTCTACGTTGCCGTCGTAGCCGTCCTCTTCATCCTCGAAGACGTCTCTCCAAAGGGTCGTTTGAAATTGGTTCTCGACTACTTGGACGGTGCTCTTACATTACGTAGCGTACGCTTGTATTAATGTATATATGAGAGAGAGAGAGAGAGAGAGAGAGAGAGAGAGAGAGAGAGAGAGAGAGAGAGATGAGGGAAAAGAAATGAGATTAAAGGCGACGAAATGAGTTTTCAAGTTTTTTTCCCCCCTCTCTCTCTCTCTCTCTCACTCTCTCTCTCTCTCTCTCTTTCTCTTTCGCTCGCTCGCTCGTCCGCTTCTGTACATCTTTAAGTTACGATCTTAATACGATCCGTAGTTTAAAACGTTTTATACAATTTATTTGACTTTGATATAAGCTCCTCTCCTCTCGCGAGAATGAGACTGACGTATAATTAGGTTCGGATCGGATGGGATAGGATAACGCAGATAAAGGAGATAACTGCGTCTACGCGTTATATCGAGTAATTTAGACGACGTTCGATGAAGCGGATCGAATGAGAGAAGGACTTAGTCATGGTGTATATGGAAGTGAGGATGGTGGAGGAGGAGGAGGGGAACGAGGAAGCAAAGTCTTCGTCGTTCGAATCAACGAATGTTTTCGTTACTGGCATTAGTTACGTAACCGCGAAAGAGCGAACCCAGAGTTACTCCTCCCTAGCGTTTCCTTGCGGACGAACGCATTTCCGCTTGCGTTCTACTTTTGCCGTACCAAACGCCGGCTGCGCGCATACGCTCAGGTTGTTTATAGATCACCCGATCTGTCGGGGAACTATGGAGCAGGAGATGAAGGAGGTGAAGGTAGTGAATGTGGTGGTGAAGGTGGTGGAGGTGGAGATAGCGCTGAGATTAGGATAGATTAGACGAACCGAAACAACGTGCATTTACGTTCCACTTTTCGTACCGTTTACCTCACATAGTTCTAGGTACATAAGAGATATGTGTATACCTATGTATTATAGTATATATATATATATATATGTGTGTGTGTGTGTGTGTGTGTGTGTGTATACTATAAAACAGTTAAACGTGGTAGTTCGATTCTACTACTGGCTCGATATTACCGTTCGCTCGCGTTCTTTTACACGACAGTGGAAGCCATTACGCGAATCCTTCCTCTTCCGTAGTATTATTGATAAGAGGGCTGACTCTTTTGAGAATACGTCGCCCGAAAGGGAGCAGCATCCATTATTTCTTTTCAGATCAGTTGGTCGGAATCGTACCGACCGAATCCAATGTCTTCACGAACTCGTCCGTCTGCCTGTTGAAGTGCCTTCGAGCGGGTGTGCCATCCGGATCGTTCACGTAAATTAATTAAATCGACTATATAGAAAAAGGACGGCCTCTTATTAATCGGACGATTGGATGTCAGTTGAGATTGAGAGAAAAAAAGAAAAAGAAAAAAAGGGGGAAAGGAAAAGAGAAAGAAAGAAAATCGGGAAAAGAGAAACGTGAGATAGGAAAGAAAGCCCCTCTGCTGCTTGCGCGCGAACTTCTTTCTCGTTACACAAATTCAAATACCCGATTGAAATTCGTGATTGAAATTCGTGATTTTCGAAAAAAAGGAGAGAAAAAGGGAAGGAAGAAAAAAAGAGAACATTGTCGATAAAGCGATATCACGTTCCTCATCCTTTCGACGGAATTAGATTTTTCTATTATTCTTATCTATCGGTATAGCTCGGTTATTTCTTATGAAAATGTAATATTTCTCAAAGCTCGTGAATTCTAAGATTTCGTCGATTTTCATTCGCTTTGAGGCAACGACCACCTATCGAACGAACGAACGAACGAACGAACGAACGAACGAACGAACGAACGAACGAACGAACGAACGAACGAACGAACGATCGATCGATCGTACGAACGAACGAACGAACGAATGAACGACCGATCGACCGACTTACTATCTGCCACCATTTTCCGTGCTCTCGATGGAAACCGAATACATTTTCCATAGAAGATGTATCGAACTAGGTGCACTCTTCTAGAGTTAGGTGGCTATGACTTAGCGTTAGTAAGTATATAGATTCGAGTTTACATACATACATACATACATACATATATATATACATACATACATACTACTACTACCTGTCCCTTATCCCGTGACTTTTAGAATAGAAAACTGTCCGGAGTTACGTGCGAACGCCGACACTCGACCTCCCTTTAAAAATCCAATAATCCAAAAAAGAATTCCACGAGTCCGGGGTGGTAGAGTGGGTGAGGGGAGGGGGGTTGAGAGGATGGGATTCACATCGAAGGCAATAAAGCGTCGAATTCCAATGTCGTCGTAGTCCGTTCAATCGAGTTTCGAGCGCTTATAGAATAAGTCTCGACTGGCGGTGAATCCACTCTTCTGCATTGTCTCTCTCTCTCTCTTTTCTCTTTCACTTTATCTTTTATCTTTTATCTCTCTCTCTCTCTCTCTCTCTCTCTCTCTCTCTCCCTCTCTCTTTCTCTCTCACTTTATTTTTTTTTCTTTCTCTCTCTCTCCCTCTCTCTCTCTTTCTCTCTCTCTCTCTCTTTCTCTTTCTCTTTCTCTCTGTCTTCTTTTTTATCTGTCGTATTTTCTTTTTCCATGAAAGAAGATATATCTATCTACGTTTCATCAACGAAATGCATAGCGAAGTTCGACGAAATGAGAATGGAATACTCGTGTGAGAGGCAAGAAATCCATTATTAATTGTAAAAAGAAGGGCTTTTGTGAAAACGAAAGATGTCGAGGCATCTTTAAAAGTTTTCGAGAAAGAGAGAGAGAGAGAGAGAGAGAGAGAGAGAGAGAGAGAGAGAGAGAGAGAAAGAGATTTGTTAAAAGTGTTATTGAAAAGTAATGTAGAGAATGTAGAGTTTATTTCTGTTCAAATAGATAAATATAAATACAAATATGAAAAAGAAACAATTTGTTTGTACAAAAAATAAAATAAAATAAAGAGTGGTAGTCAAATAATAGATAGTATAAAATAATAAAAGAATTCAGTGAGAATATATATATATATATATATATATATATATATATATATATATATATATATATTGTATATGTGTATGTTTATACATATATAGTAGGAGAGAGAGAGAGAGAGATACTATGGGATGAAAATGTGAACTGGAACGTGTAAAAACGTGGACTTTTAAGAAAACGTAAAAATATCGAAGTATTTTTTAAAATTCCCGAAAGATTTATTGCGATTTAGAGTGGACCAACAAAAGTGTCGTTAAAAAGTGATTATTCAGAGCGTACAGTTTCCTCGTATTCAAGTAGGTAAGCATAAATACAAATACGAGGAGGGACAATTTATTCGTATAAAAATAAAATAAAATAAAAAGTGGTTGTCAAATAATAGATAGTGTGTATGTGTGTGTGTGTGTGTGTGTGTGTGTGTGTGTGTATAAAGAAAGAGAGGGATGGAGAGACTATGACATGAGAACGTGAACTGGAACATCGTAAAAACGTCGACTATTGAGAAAACGAAAGATATCTATAAAAATTCTTTAGTAGGATCATTTTCTGATTAGGAAGAGAAGAGAAAAAAAAAAGGTATCAATCAAAAGTGATACAGAGAATGTATATACAGTTTACTCGCGTACGACTAAATGAATATATAATACAAGTATGAGGAGGAACGGTGATTATTCGTCTGTAAAAAATAAAAAGAAAAAAAAAAAAATGGGAAAAACGAATGTGAATAAAAAATAATGAAAAGTGGTAGACAAATAATTGATAGTATTAAATAATAAAAGAATTCACACGTGAATGTGAATATACATTTTATATATATATATATATATATATATATATATATGTATATAAACTATGGCATGTAGAGATCGATCGATCAAGCTCGATGTACATACATGCATACATACATATATATACTTTGTAACTATACATATATACATATACATATAGTTACAAAGTATCTAGGTAGAACGAAGAAGTCCATACGTAGGTAGATAGATGGGTATACACGTTTACGTGCATGGTATGTTACGTAGTTAGGTTTGCTACGTGTAGTACCGTTACCCACAAACGTAGCTACGTTAGAGACGGACGTTCGGGTGATGGGGTAGGCGATGGGGCGGGGGGGAGAGGGGTTGAGGAAGTGGAGGGTTGGTTCGAACATAGCCATCTGGTTGGAAACGAATCTGGGTCGTCGTTTGTGAGAACGGTTTTGGTGTAGGGTCGAAATGGGATGGACGATCGGTTAGGCGGTGCAATATCGTGCACGACCAGTAGTGCCATAAATTTCTCCCTAGTCGAAACGTAGGTATCGAAATCTCGACGATAACTATCGTTAAATCCTCGAACGTGAGGACGAAGCGCAACAGCGAAGAACAGAGGGGTCCTCGGGTATTACGGAATGGAGGAGTGTGTGGGTGTGGAGGGCGGGCAGGGGTGGGGGAGGGTTTGGAGTGGAGATGGAATAGTCGCGGTTTTCCACCATCCCCCCCCCCACCCTTCTTTTTTTCTCCCTTTTTTTCATACCGACGGAAAGCACACCTGGGATGTTTCACCCTTATGCCAGATTTAACTCCGAGGATAGAAAGAGAGAAGAGATCGAGAGATAGAGAGAAGAGGAGGACGAGAGAGTTTGTGTGTGTGTGTGTGTGTGTGTGTGTGTGTGTGAGAGAGAGAGAGAGAGAGAGAGAGAGAGAGAGAGAGAGAGAGAGAGAGAGAGAGAGAGAGAGAGAAGGATGTATAGTTTGTGGTTTGAGATGTTTCGTAGGTGCGGTTCACGGTAGCTCTGGTAGGGCGCACCTGAACGTGCGACCAGCAGCCGGATCGTAACTCAGTTAGCCGCCATACTCTACGAAGCTTCCACGCTGGTACGAATTACAACCTTGCTTGGTTGGTTGCCTCCATAGATGCGCCGGGCGCGCGTGTGTATCGCGTGTATATTATCTCGTTACAACCTCTTCCTCCTCCTCCTCCTCCTCCTCCTCCTCCTCCTTCTCCTATCCTTCGTCCTCCTGCCTCCTCCTCCCTTCTCTTCACCACAGCCTCCTGTAGCCCGGGTTATACGGTTAACTCGCCCAGGCTATACCTGGGCATCGGGTTAGAAAATTAGAAGGAGTTACGAAAACGTGTAAAATACAAAAAAATAAAGAAAGAAAGAAAGAAAGAAAGAAATAAGGAAGAGAGAAGAAGAAAATGGTGGGGGAGGAAAAAAGGAGCGAAAGGTTGGTAGGTAGGTAGGTAGGTAGGTAGGTAGGTAGGTAGGAAGAGAAAAGAATTTAGTGAGTTACTATGGGGTTGGTACTGATGATGGGATCGTCCTATTCCCATACCCCTTTCCGACCTTTTCACGCCCTTATTACCTAGAGAAGTGAAAAGTTTTCTTTTCGTAGCTTTGAACGCTTTTTTCGCGAAGCAGCGAAAGAGAGCGAGAGAGAGAGAGAGAGAGAGAGAGAGAGAGAGAGAAAAGAGAGAGAAGAGAGAAAACTTATAGTTCGACCATACAGGATTATCGAGTTTGACCAGAAAGCTAGGCGGAAGAGGAAGGAGTGGGGGGGTGGAGGGGAAAGAGAGAGAGAGAGAGAGAGAGAGAATGAGAGAGAGAATGAGAGAAAGAAGGAGAGAAGAAAAGAAGAACAAAAAAATTAGAAAAAGAGAAAAGAAAATAAAAACGAAAAAAGAAGATAGAAAAAGACGTGGAAGTTCAGATCGATCGGGTACAGTCGATCAAACCCGGGCTTTTTCGCGAAGAGAGAGAAAGAGAGAGAGAGAGAGAGAAAGCGAGAAGAGGGGAAGAGGAAGGGTGTACGGGGCTCTTTGCGAGAAGGCGAACCGCGCGGCACGATCCTCATGCATCGCTGTGTTAAATCGTATACTCCGTGAAGCGTATCCGATGCCCGACTTCGAGAGGTGCCTTCGAATCGTGACTGTTCGTAGTTTATGTACCGACAGTATGATTTATTTAATCGGCATATACCGAGTCTACAATCGAGAGAAAGAAAGAGAAAGAGAGAGAATAGAAGCATTCGCCGCGATATTGTAGAATCATACGATCGATCGATCGATCGATGGAATATCGATGTGTTTTTCCTACCATCCCCCACCCCTGACTCTTCCTCTTTCCCCCGCCACCCTCTCTCTCTCTCTCTCTCTTTGTTTTTTTTCCATCCCTTCTCCCTCCCCCTCCCTACATCGTCCCTCCCTATTCATCGATTTACCCATCGGACGTGTCTTTCGTTTATTTCGAGAACTATGCGACGAGTCGGTTAATTGGACATAGTGAATTATCTGGGATCATTACTCGTTGAAAAGGTCCCGTTGTTGGTTACCCGCAAAATTTCTCTCTCTCTCTCTCTCTCTCTCTCTCTCTCTGACTCTCTCGTTTCGAATTTTTTCCCCCTTCCCTTCCCCTCTTTCGTTGGACAATACGCATTCGTAAAACCCGTTCGCCACGTTTTATAACACATTCGTTCGTTGTTGAAAAATTCCGAAATTGTCGGGAATGTTTATGTATATATATATATATATATATATATATATATATATATATATATATATATATATATGTACTTTTATTTCGAATTTTTGCGCGTCAATAAACGGCGCAGAGGCAGCAACACACTTCCGCGATGTATTCCGCGATCGCTCTAAACCGACAATGGTGCCGATAATAAAAGCGTCGTAGTTCGAACCGCACGAGAGAGAGAGAGAGAGAGAGAGAGAGAGACGCGAAGGAGGGGAGGATTATTAATACGAAAATAAACGATAAGCGTATCGTTTATTCAACAGCCCTTGGTTACCCAACTAACGAGCCGTTTAATCTCGCGAAATCCTCGCCGGAGATTTTCTTTTTTTTTTGTTTTTTTGTTTTTTTTTTTCAAATTACAGGGAGTAAAAAAACAAACAAGCGAGCAAACAAACATGCGTACGAAGAAAAACGAAAGAAAGGGAGAACAAAACGAGAAAGTGTGTGTGAGAGACAGAGACAGAGAGAGAGAGAGAGAGAACAAAAACACGATTGCCCTTTTTTATCCCGACGTTCCTTTCGAACGACGACGGGGCGGGCGTGAAAGCGAATAAAAATTTTTTCGAGTGCGAATTCTATATATATATATATATATATATATACACATTTTTTCCCCTTTTCTTTCTTTTTTCTTTCATCGGAGGTCGAGGAGACGGGGATGAGGAGGAGGAGGAGGAGGAGGAAAAGTGGTGGGTCGCCCCTTAAGAGGTGCTCGGCTGTTTGGGAGTGTTTTCATACATAACTTGATCCGCTATAAGCGAAATAATCGTGGTTATGGTTTCAAAGCAAGCGGGGGTTTAATCTACCAAGGAACGAGCTACGCGGGCGAACTCTTGAAACGTTTGAAAAAGTCCGAACCAAACGTCGAAAACTCTCTCCGTGGTATCCTCTCCGAGCCTTTTTTTTTTCCTTTTTTCTTCTTCTTCTTTTTTTAGTTTCTCTCTCTCTCTCTCTCTCTCTCTCTCTCTCTCTCTCTCATTTTTTTTTCTTTTAAACAACGAAACCACGACATCGCGTAGTCGGGAAAGACAATAAGGAAGCATGAGTTTATTTGAATTTCGTAGGAACGTAATTGAGTCGAATAGTGGAATAGAATTTCTCTTATATTCGTGTTGGAAACGTACGTAAGCATCCCCCTCCCCTCCCCACCCCTCGGTCTCGGCACTCGTCCACTTTCATCGTTCCTTCTTGTACGGCAGCAACCTCGAACGACTATACGCACACGGGCTGGCCAGTTCTACGCGGTTAATTAAATTATGTTTCTCTTATTAAAGCGAAATTATCGATGCTCCAG
>OU426873.1:2537505-2542505 GCA_911387685.1 Dolichovespula media
CCCAACCGCCCCTCTCACCCGTGCGGGACCAAGTGCCTGCGAAAAAGCTCGTTAGCCGCGGAAAAATGCAGTTTTAGCGAATTCCGCGTTGAGAAAATCGTTCCCGGCCTCATCGAAAGTGTTAAACGTGCGTTTCTCTCGTAACATTTTTCTTCCTTTCTCTTTTCTTTTTTCTTTTTTTTTTTTTTTGGTTTGTCTCTCTCTCTCTCTCTCTCTCTCTCTCTCTCTGTGTGTCTGTGTGTCTGTCCGTCTGTCTATTCTCTCTTCTCATTCTTAATCATCTTTTTATTTATTTTCTTTCTATTCTCTCTCTCTCTCTCTCTCTCTCTCATTTTTTTTCTCTCATTCTTTCTCATTAATTTCTTCTTCATTTCTCGTTTTAACTAAACAAAACCGTCTTCTTTCCCATTTTCTCTTGTAAGAGATGATACCGGATGATACAAAGGGAATAAAGGGAAGAAGGAAGATGAAGAGTATTTTTCGAAAAGGGGTCATCGTGCGTACGTGCGTCCGTGTGTTTGTGTTTTTATGTGTGTGCGTGTGTGTGCGTGTGTGTCGTCTTGTAACGATAGTCGTCGTTCGTCGCATTAGAATTATTTATGCGGCTTCCTGAATATCCAACGGCGTACGCATGTTCGCGCGGTAGGTAAGTGCAACGTGCTGCATACATGAAATATTCATAAAATAATATATTTCGAAGTTGCTCAACGCTTCTTCTTCTTCTTCTTCTTCTTCTTTTTTTGCTTGTTCTTTTTTTTTTTTTTTTTCTTAATTAAAAAAGAAAGAAGAAATGAGAGAGTGGGATAGAGAAATAGAAAAAAAAAAGGAACGCTCTCCCGTGTCCAGTTTTATTCAACACACGCACATGCACACACATATCTAATATATATTTATATTTCGCGTTGTTGTTATTATTATTGTTATTATTATCATCATCATCATTATTGTTGTTATTGTTATCATTGACGCCTTTGAGTTTCTCACATCGCCGATAATAATTGCGATCGTCCGTTCCCTCCTGGTTTATTTGCAATTTCATTCGCGCCCATCATTTTCAAAGGAATCAACGAATTATTCGTCTTCCACTGTATTTTTTTTTTCTTTTTTCTTTTCTTCTTTGCTCTCCTCTTCTTCTTTTCCTTTCAATTTTCCTTTTTCCCCTATCCCATCCCTTCTTTCGTCTTTTCTTTTCTTTTCTTTTCTTTTTTTTTTTCTTTTTTTATATTTCCTTTTATGATCTCGTCTCATTTCCCTTTTGTGCTTCGCGGTTCGTAACATTTTTCCCCGAGTAAAATCTACCCGCTGCGATAGTTACATTCGTACGTACGTATCTATCTACCTACCTACCTACCTACCTACCTACCTACCTAAACCTACCTACCTACCTAGCTAGCTTTCTTCACCAGATCGTTCTTTTCCCTCTCGCGTTTTCTTCTCAAAGCACGGAAACGACGAATCTGGTCCACGATCTAGCGTGGAGTATGCATTCCATACACGCGTCCGTACATGCCTTTGTATATACTATATATAGATTTGGAGCATAGAGAAGGGACGTAGCATAGACGAAGTAGGGTGGAGAGTAAAGAAAGGAAGAAAGAGAGAGAGAGAGAGAGAGAGAGAGAGAGAGAGAGAGAGACGGAAACGCAGAAGCCGAGCATGCCCTTTCTTCGCTTTTATAGTCCAACGGTACATCCCTGGAATCTCACGTATACACCTATATAACATATATACATACATTCGTACATAGATACATATATATGTATATACATACATATTATATATATATATATATATATATATATATATATATATATATATATATTCATGTACACACGCCATGCCAAACATTACTAAGAAACCTTTCGTTATCGTTCGATAACGTAAAATGATCTGAAATCGATGTTTCAACGATCGCAAAAATGATTAATTATCATTTTCATCGTTTATCATATCGCTAAAATAAATTAATAACACTCTATGAAGGTTATATTTTAATATAACTCGTTGTAAAGTCGTTTGTTTTATTCGTATATATCGCGAATAACTTTTAACTTTGTTCGAGCCAATTTTTATTCTATAGATTTATTATAAATGGAAAAAAAAATTATTATATTATAAAAAGGGAACAAATATATATAAATATATATATATATATGTGTGTGTGTGTGTGTGTGTGTGTGTAATTTTTCATCTTCTAATCATTTATTTATTTATTTATTTATTTATTTATTATAGAGCTTACCCTAACGACGATATTACAAAGAGACAAAGAGAGACAGAGAGAGAGAGAGAGAGAGAGAGGGAGATTCATATCGTACGAAATTTTATCGTCGTCGTTGAGAACGAACTTAACGATTTAGAAGTAACTTAAGCTCATACTTTTCCAGATAATAATAAATTATAACATCGTACGTAAGAAATTATCGGGGTTGGAGGAGGAGGGGTAGGAAAAGGGTTGAGACGAGGCGGGAGGAGGGATAGGTGGGACGGTATACGGAGATAATGGTGGTTAGTTTCGGGCGGGGAGGGGATGGAGAGATACGAAAAACGAAGCCAATCCTTCTACCAAATGCATTTCGCGTGTACTCTCATTCTAATTACTATTAAAAGTTAGCCGAGATGGTACGGGTATCTTCTTGAGATTGTTTTCTTGTATCTTCCTTTTCTCTTTCGTTCCTTTTTTTCTTTCTCTCCTCTTATCTTATGTTTCCTTTTTTGTTCCTTCGGCAGAGATTACTTAAGACCTTTTCATCCAGGAAGAACCCCGGCTTTCATACGTTTTTACGTCCTCGTAATTAATACTGCGAACGAGTCGTAAATTAACGTATGCATACGTCGAATATCGAAACACATACCACTACTATTACCACTACTACTACTACTATTACTACTACTGTCACTGCTACTACTATTACGTTCCTCATTTTCGTCCTCATTTTTCCACTGTCATTCGTTTCAACATTCGCACACCGAACACGACATCTGTCCAATATATCTGCGGGAATGATCTTTCGAATGTATTCTCGTTTCTCTTTCCATGTTCGTGATTCTCTCTCTCTCTCTCTCACACACACACACACTCTCTATCCTTCTATTTCTATCTTTTTCGAATATGTGTAGAGCACGGGTTTGCCGTTTGGATTATAATCCTAGCGGGGGGAGAGAAAAAAAGAAGAAAAGAAAAAAGAATGAGAACATTACCATCTGATAGGAAGACACATACGCGACACGGATGCCATGATTTAAATCATACCTGGGATTGATTAAGTCAAAGAGAGAGAGAGAGAGAGAGAGAGAGAGAGAGAGAGAGAGAGAGAGAGAGAGAGAGAGAGAGAGAGAGAGAGAGAGAGAGAGAGAATAAAAACAAATTTTGTTTTTTCTTTCCTTTCCGTTCTTTCTTTTTCCTTTCTTTCTCTTTTTTTTTTTTTTTTTTTTTTTTTAATTTTCGTTCCTCTCTTCAACTCCATGTCAACGATAAAACCTTTTCAATTATTGTATAATCTTCTTACGTAAATTATACGCATCCAACGTGAACTGGCAAATGTTCGATGAAAATATTCGTAAGTGTCGTGCGTCCCACTACATATGTACGTATGTACGTATGTATGTATGTATGTATGTATGTATGTATGTATGTATGTATGTATGTATGTATGCGCGTTTATGTGCATCTATTGTATATTATCATATATCCACTCGAAGCTTCGATTAACGGCGATCATTAACATGCTTTCGCGTTAAACGTTTCGAACAGGTGCGAGACTTGAATTTATCAGTGTATATATCGTCGCCCGGACAATAAATGTGAATTTAATAATATTAACGTGTCGTTCTCAGCGAGATTTCCCGGAAGGCATAAATTTCATCGAGTATATATTATCCCCGACGAATTATATTAAATAATATATATATATATATATATATTTAAATTTATTTATTTATATATTTATATACATTTATATAACGCATTCACAGATATTGTTATTACTAGTGGATCCGTTATATTCCGAACAACATTTCAGGGATCAAGAGCTCATTTCGAATATAACGCGTCGCAGGTAATTATACTTGGTGGGTTTAACATTTTGAAATAGCATAATAAATCAAGCACAACTGACTACGAAGCCTGCCTAGACATACACACACACACACACACACACACACATATGTATATATATATTCCACAATTGCCTTTAGTTATTCTCCGTTATATAAATAAATCGTCAATCCATTCCTGTCGGGTAATATACAACGAACTACGCTGAGGGAATATAAAAGGGAACAATCTTTGGGAACCAACAATGGTTTGATCGACAATTATTTTATTACTATTACGTAGAAATAAAGTGTGTATGTTATGTGTGTGTGTGTGTGTGTGTGTGTGTGTGTGTGTGTGAGAGAGAGAGAGAGAGAGAGAGAGAGAGAGAGAGAGAGAGAGAGAGAGAGAAAAAAGAATATGACCAGGAGTGACCTTGAACGATTGGCTGAGTTTAATGAATGTTCTTTCTTCGATAAAAATAAATTTGATTCATGGAATACTTCGGCATTTTGTGTGTTCGTTTTTTTTTCTTTTTATATATTTTTTATTTTCTATTCATTATTTCGAAATCGATTTTCGACATTCAAGCGAAATTCAAGAGTAAGAGAGAGAGAGAGAGAGAGAGAGAGAGAGAGAGAGAGAAGGAGATTTCGACTTAGTACTTTATATTTAGGTCGAAAAACGAGAGCGGAGGCTTTAAGTATAAAATTACCGAGTCAATCTCGAAACGAAATCCTAATTCTGGAATACGGATGTTTGCTCGTGTCTTCTTTCGGCGTGTTCCTTTTTTAGTACATACAACGTCGTAACAAGCCAATTGGACCATGTCGACGCATGGGTGCACCTCTACCTAAATCATGGGGGAACTTACTGATTCTCGTTTAAATGCGAGCTTCGTTTTTTCGTACTTAGAAGATACGTACGTACGTACATACGTACATACATACATACATACATACAT
>OU426873.1:2557505-2565005 GCA_911387685.1 Dolichovespula media
GAAGGAGGAGGAGGAGGAGGAGGAGGAGGAGGAGGAGGAGGAGAACGACGAAGCCGACAAGAATGGCGATATTCTTAGGGGGTTCGAAGCTTTTGAATGCACGGCACGAGCCCGATAACGACGAGGTTCCATTATCTTGACATCCTTTATCCAAAAGTTTCGACTTCTCTCTGGCATCTTGCGGTAGGGAAACTACAAAATACACATCTACTTGGTACTTCGCAACTAATTATTTGCCGACCTACCTACCTACCTACCTACCTACCTACCTACCTACCAATAATCTATCTATCCATTTAATATACACGGATACATGATAATCGTATCAGAAAATAAATAAGAAAAATTAATTGAAAAAAGAAAAAGGAGAGGAAAAAAGAAACAAAATAAAATTAAATGAAATTAAATGAAATGAAATGAAACGAAATAAAATATAAAAAAAAAAAACAAAAAAACGAAAAGGAATTATATTTCGTCGACGATAAAACGTAAAAAGGAAGTAGCAAAGGTATGGCCGGATAGGATAGGTCCGTTAAAATGTTATTTATTTTAGAGGGACGTTGGAAGAGGAGGAAGGAGTTGTGGATAAGAAGGGGGGATAGGTAGTTGGAGTTGGGGTCAGCGGTGGGTGGGTGGGTGGTTGGGTGGTCGGTCTTGGGCTAGATAGGAAACGATCGATCGATCCTCGCTTGGCGTAACCTCCAACGTCGTTTCTTCTTTCTTCTCATAGTGCCTTGGTGACTTTAGTTCTCTCTCTCTCTCCCTCCCTCTCTCTCTCTCTCTAACGCGCACTCGTCCGTTCTCTATCTATACCAATTCTAATCGATACTCGACCCTACTACTCGCCTCTATACGACCGCTTTTCTCCTTCCTCTAAGAAGTACGAGGACGAGGACGAGGACGAGGACGAGTACGATGACGATTACGAGGACGAGGACGAGGACGATCACGAGGACGAGGACGAGGACGAAGGTGAGGGTGAGGCCGTTGACAAGGAGGGTCTAGAGGATGAGGAGAAAGAGGAGGCGAAGGAGGCGAAGGAGGAGGAGGAGGAGGAGGAGGAGGAGGAGGAGGAGGAGGAGGAGGAGGAGGAGGAGGAGGAGGAGAAGTCGGTGGCATCGAGGAGACGTGTCTCCTCCGTTCTTCGTATCTTTCAGCTTTTGTTTCCGACGTGATCTAATCGTCCTGTCGCGCTCGCTCGAGAGAGTTCAAGAATTCCGTTTGATTCATTTCCGTTAACTCCTTACCCTCCTCCTAGCTTTTTCTATCCTCCTCCTCCTCCTCATCCTCATCCTTCTCCTCCTCCTTTTCCTTCTCCTCCTCCATTTACCTTCAAGATCCTACTTCTTCTATCTCCAACCTCACCCCTCCCTCTCCTCATTTTTCTCTCTTTCTCTTTCTCTCTTTTCCCAGGCGGAATGTAATTATCGAATGCAAGGAAGACGAAAGAAAGAAGGGGGGGAGGGGTAACAGGGTCGACTATCCAACAGCCCGGATAATAGGAGCTTCTATATGGTTGGAACTCGCTTTATGTCTAAAGCCACCCTCTCTCTCTCTCTCTCTCTCTCTCTCTCTCTCTCTCTCTCTCTCTCTCTCTCTCTCTATAGTTCTCTCTATCTTTTCCATGTGCGTAGGAATGATTAAAGTTAAATCTTCAAGAAAAGGGGAGTTGTGAGAAGACGAGAGTTCAGAATAATTCGAATAAAAATATTCAAACTCTTCTTCGGGCGATTCACCTCTCTCTCTCTCTCTCTCTCTCTCTCTATTTCTCTCTATTTCACTCTCTTTCTCTCCGTTCGACTTCAACGAAAAGATTGCATACAACAACCAACGTGTTATACCTTTACTTACTTACTTACTTACTTACTTACCTACCTACCTATCTACCTATCTCTACCTACTTACCTACATACACCTACACCAACTATGTATCTATCTACTTACCCATCTACCTATGCGAATGTTTCTACATTCCACTTAACTGCTCCTGGATAAACCTTACACCGAGCTTATTCGAAGCTTAACCTGGCGAACTTTAATCTCGACGAAACGCATAACCCAGCTCGTTCGTTGAAAGGACTAACACGTTCGAGCCGCAAACGATCGAACAACTTTAATCTTTGACGAAAATTAATAAACTTGGTCGTCTTCTCTCTCTCTCTCTCCCTCTCTCTCTCTCTCTCTCTCTTTCCCTCTGTCTTGGTCTCTCGGTCTCTCGGTCCCTCTCTCTCTCTCTCTCTCTCTCTCTCACTCTCTCTCATCACCATAGATTCATCCTACTTCATTCTATATAGTAAGACTAGTGTGCTTTATAACTGACGATACTAAAGCAGCTTTAAACCCCTCGACAAATTTGGATGAGCCGCGCCCACATCTTGCGGATCATTATATTTGGTCTAAACGCCAAACGAGGGTTACCCGCATTTCCTAGTATTGTTTAGTTTCTCCAATTTCGAGCACTTCGCCGGTACTGTCTCTTACGATACTCGTTCGAAAGATCAAGTGCCGCCACGAATGCGAGGATTAACGAAGTTAATTGTAACTTTGTCCCTCTCTCTCTCTATCTATCTATCTATCTATCTCTTCGTCTCTGTCTGATACGTACACAAACGGTATCCCAAGTTCTCTCTCTCTCTCTCTCTCTCTCTCTCTCACTCTTCGTTTCTTTTTCTCTCTTATTCTCTTTCTCTAATTCATGCAATCCCTCATTCCTTCACTCCCTCACTGTAAATATCGATGAGAAATCTACGTGGATAGATAAACGAGCGTTCGTTCTTCGACTTAAGAGCTGGTATAGTTCATTCTCTACACATACACACACACACACACACACACACACATACACGCACACGTGTGTATATATATATATATATATATATATATATATATATATATATATATGTTGAACGAGATAAGACCATGGAGATTTTCAGTTCGTATTCACGGTAGATTTACTGTATGCGTCTTCCCTCTCGTGAATAAGGAAATAAGCGCGGCATCCTTCGGTAAAAAAGTTCCTTTGGTTCCACGTGAAAAAAAAAAAAAGAAGAAGAAGAAGAAAGGAATGGAATGGAACGGAATGGAAAGGAAAGGAAGAGAAGGGGAGGAACAGAGAAAAAAAGAGACGAAAATGTTTACCCAAAAGAGAACAAAAAAGACGAGAAAAGAAAAGAAGAGAAGAGAGGACGAGCGTTGAGCGCATCCTTCCGCGAATTTCAATTAAGTTTCGAAACTTCGTACGATGGGCACTCGGAGAATCCTTGGAAAAAGTTTTAACGAATCTTCAGGGTCACCCTAAGGATATATATATATATATATATATATATATATATATATCTCCTTATATATATGTACGTATATAGATTCATATACAAACACACAAAAGATAGTAATATATTCAAATAAATCGTCGTAGGATCGGGTAAAGTGCTTTGAATAATTGTTACGGAAGGTCTAAGGCGAACCGAGTCGAATCGTGTCGAGTCGAATCGTGTCGAGGCCCGAGCAATGTCTCTACTCCGACCACTCGACGATCCAATTTCGTTCTGGTACAAGAAACGTAATTATACGTAACATCGAATAAGAGATAGAGATAGAGATAGAGAGAGAGACTGAGTGAGATATAGTGATAGATAGATCGAGATCGAGAGAGAGAGAGAGAGAGAAAGAGAAAGAGAAATAGATAGATATGTAAAATGATAGAGAAAGAGAGAGAGAGACAGATAGAGATAGAGAGAGAGAGAGACAGATAGAGATAGAGATAGAGATAGAGAGAGAGAGAGAGAGAGAGAGAGAGAGAGAGAAATCTACGTTATTGGGATTAGTCAAGTGTATTCTCTCTTTCTCGTGGAAAAATGTCGAAGAGGAAGAAGAAACAACCATCGACGTTTATACCTTTTGTCTCGATAGCAAGTTTTTATTAAAACGTTCCGACTCTCTCTCTCTCTCTCTCTCTCTCTCTCTCTCTCTCTCACACGTACAAACTCATAGCAATCTTCTTTTCTTTTTTTTTTCTTTTTTTTTTTTATCCTCTCTTCTTCCCAAGCTTATGAAGATAAACGTCAAATAACAACCGCAGAAAGCGACCGAGACGCGCGACGACCTCCTTTCCCGTTCTATAGGACATTCTTCTTCGGCTTGGATACACAGGGACGCGGGGGTGGAGAACGGTACGGTACGGTAAGGTACGATACGGTACCGTACGGGTACGGGACACCGGACGGGACGAGGTGGGACGTGGTAAGACAGGATGGGCGGGGGGAGTGGTTACGAGAAAAAGGGGATGGTTACGTTTTCGTTGTAAGGGATACGATGGAACGTGGGAGTCCGTAACGCGCAGACCTTAAATTTCTCGGATACGTCGCCGACACCGTTGCAGGCTGTTGAACTCTCGACAGATTCTTTAGCCCCCTCTACCTCCCCCTCCCCCCGTCCCCCCTGTCCTCCCTGTCCTCGTCCCTGCCCCTGCGCGCGCGACAACCCCTCCTACCAACCTTCTACCAACCTCCTACCAACCAACCTCCCTCTCAAAGCTTTTTCTTTATCCGTTGAAGTAGTAAGGGAGAGAATGAGAAAGTGAGAGAGAGAGAGAGAGAGAGAGAGAGAGAGAGAGAGAGAGAGAGAGAGAGAGAGAGAGAGGTATTACTTCGGCCACGAAACTTTAGTAACAGAGCGATAAGAGAGCCCGTAAGCGTGAGCCTGCTGGCGTGTCGGAAAATAGGCGCGCTCGCGCGCATCTATTTTCGTTCCCGGTCACGTAACTACTATGTGGACGTATATTATGCGTGTTACCCGGCTGGTATTCATCGAGTATCCCTTCCGTCTCCTAGTTATTTTCTCTTTATTTCTCTCTCTCTCTCTCTCTCTCTCTCTCTCTCTCTCGCTTCTTCTAACTCTCCTCGTCATAATTCCCGTCCGTCCTTCGTTCATATATATGTATGTACGGTACGTATGTATGTATATGTATTTAATGTACACACCATATTCGTTGTTAGACGCGATCGTGTTAGTCGCGCGACGGCGTATTCGTTAGCTTGCTTACTTTCTTAATTACTTTATTTATTTACTTGATTTACTTGATTTATTTATTCGTTCATTTATACTCCGTCGTTTTCGCGAATCCGTTCGTACTACGAATCGTTTTCTCTCATGAACGAATATCGGTTGATACCTGTGGATTCATAATGATATTGTAATGTAATTACTTACTTCCTTATTTACTTACTTACTTAGTTATTTATTTATTTATTTATTTATTTATTTATTTATTTATTTACTTATTTACTCTTCGTAGTTTTGGCGAATCCATTTAGAAATCCGAATCGGCTTTCGTTCTTTAGGAACAGGGATGATAGTTTTAGAGATTCATAATAATATGTCAATGTACTTACTTACTTACTTACTTATTTATTTATTTATTTAGTTATTTATATACTTACTTGCTTTTCGTAGTTTTCGCTAATCCATTAGAAATCCGAATCGGCTTTCGTCCTGTACGAACACGTATATTATAGTTTTAGAGATTCATGATAACATGTCAATGTACTTACTTACTTACTTATTTATTTATTTATTTATTTATTTGTTACTCATTGTTTTCACGAACCCATCGGAAATCAAAATCGTCTTTCGTCCTGTACGAACACAGACGATAGTTTTAGATATTCATAATGATATGTCAATGTACTTACTTACTTACTTACTTACTTACTTGCTTATTTATTTATTTATTTATTTATTTATTTGTTACTCATTGTTTTCACGAACCTATCGGAAATCCGAATCGTCTTTCGTCCTGTACGAACACGGACGATATAGTCGTAGAGATTCATAATAATATGTCGACGATATAAAATCGCGAGGCACGAGAAATTGTTTTCTTGTTTTTTATTTTTTTTATTTTGTTTCGTCGTCGTCGTCGTCGTCGTCGTCGTAACTTTCACTTTTCACGAGTGGAAGGGGAGGGGTGAAACTTTAAATCCGTCCTCCCTCTCATTCGTATTTCGCATTTTGAGAGATGAAAACGACGGTTGTCCCTTAACGGCGTACTTCTTATCTCTTACCAGATAAATCCCCATCCTCGGGTATGGGATGATGCGTTCGGGTAAAGCCGGATGAACTGAAGATTTCCGCAATGTGAGATCCAAGCCTATCAGACAGACAGAGAGACAGAGAGACAGAGAGAGAGAGAGAGAGGGAAAGAGTGAAAAAGTGAAAGAGTGAAAGAATGAGCGAGAATGAGATATATATATATATATATATATATATATATATATATATATATATATATCGCGAGGAAAGAAGAACGTTTAGATATATGATTTACGTTTACGTTTATCATGGACGATAGGAACTCTTGAAAACGAAGATGAAGAAGAAGAAGAAGCGAGAGAGAGAGAGAGAGAGAGAGAAAGGGGAAAATAAAAAACTTTACGAACGACGGGTGGGGAGGGGAGGGGGGAACGTCGGAATGAAATATTTCCATCTTTCTGGTACGTTTATGCGGACGCGAGCGAATAAACGGAAACGTTTAACGAGCGTAATATCGTCGATATGACAAAAACGATTTTACCGAATGGCTGTATAGGTATAGTATATTCGTTCGTTCGTTCGTTCGTTCGTTC
This sequence comes from Dolichovespula media, assembly GCA_911387685.1. NCBI lineage: Eukaryota > Metazoa > Arthropoda > Insecta > Hymenoptera > Vespidae > Dolichovespula > Dolichovespula media. The sequence continues at coordinate 2,564,129 of OU426873.1, forward strand.
ATTCGTTCGTAAGCTTTCCCTTCTGTACGCATCGGTTGGCCTCATTAGAAGAAGGGAGGAACCTTTTTATTCTTCTCGCTTACATACTTTCCAAGGTCTCTCCTCTCTCTCTCTCTCTCTCTTTCCCTTTCCCTTTGAAAGAGGGTCTCGAACCACCCTACAGGCCGGCCATATTACTTTCGTCCGTAATTTAGCCGAAAGTTTCTCTACGTGTCCGTCCGAGAAGCTCTATATCTAACTCTCTCTCTCTCTCTCTCTCTCTCCTTCTTTCCTTCTCTCTCTCTTTCTCTTTATCTATCTATCCATCTATCTCTCTCTCTCTCTCTCTCTCTATCTCTCTCTTTCTCTCTCTCTCTTTCTCTTTATCTATCTATCCATCTATCTCTCTCTCTCTCTCTCTATCTCTCTCTCTCTCTGTCTGACTCTCTCTCTCTCTCTCTCTCTCTCTCCCGTTGTAGCTATACCTATATACAGTGTATATAGTAGGTACGTTTGCGCGCGCGCTCGCGCTCGCGCTCGCCCTTTTTCCGAGGGCTCGATCGAAAGGGAGGAAAGCGAGAAAGGATTGGTGGAAGAGGGAAAGATAGCTCGATGGTTATATCGATCGATCGCAAACTATCCCGGGTATTTCGACGATTACAGGGAGGCGGAAAGAGAATCAGAAAGAGAGAGGTGGAAAAGCGCGAACGTTGGTTGGAGAGAGATAAAGGTATGGCGCTCTCTCTCTCTCTCTCACTCTCTCTCTCTCTCTCTCTCTCTCTCTCTCTCTCTCTCTATCTCTCTCTCTCTCTGTCTGTCCGTCTATCTGTCTCTCTCGTGTCACATGTATCCTACGTACGTACATACACGCGGAAAATAGGAGTCGGGTGGAAGTAGA
>OU426873.1:2570005-2572505 GCA_911387685.1 Dolichovespula media
GTTGTATTTCATTTGATACGATTTTTTTATTTTTCTTAATTTCTTTTTTCCTATTTTTTTTTTTTTTTTTTTTTCTTTTCTTTTCTCCCTTTGTTTCCGAATGAACACAGGAAAGATTGGAATATCCCCCGTATATACATCCGTCCGGTATAACTCCTGGATATTTGAAGACACTGTTAAACAGATTTGGTCACGTAAACAAAGTCCCCTTGAGAGCTATTCTAGAATATTGGCAAGGTATCGATCTAACCGAGGCCAGTCTTTATCAGATATGCCTGGTCGGTGGATTCCTAAAGGGAGATTGGAACTGCGACTTTGATCGTTTTCTAGCAATAGCCTGTGGATTATTGGCCGACGTAAGTAATTTCAAAACTAATTCCAATGGAATTATTTCAAGTATAAAAAAATCTAACGATTGCCTCACGATGTCCCATAAGTTTCTTCTTCTTCTTCTTCTTCTTCTTCTTCTCTCTCTTTTTTTTCCTCTTTTTTTTCTTTTTTTTTTTTTTCTTTTCTTTTCGATGGGAAACGAATACACGATACCGGAAGAAACTTATGGGTACACTCTAACATATAATTCAAAGCAGTATTCGACGCAATAATCCTTTGAACTTTCCTTATCTATTTTATTCCCATTTGTTTTACTCATAAACTTTATAAACACGTAAGTACATATATACATATGTGTATATATGTTATATCTCGAAGGTATACATCGATACATAGATGATGATAATAATATCGTAATTTTAACGATCGAGAAAGAAAAATTCTTTCCACCCAACGGATTAACATAATTCTCTATGGATCGATCGTATCATATCGATCGATCGATCGTATCGATAAACTCAAACCTTGGGCGGTATGTGCGTGCGCGCGCGCGTGTGTGTGTGTGTGTGTGTGGTAAGGTGGGTGATTGTTTGCCCCGATTGCAATAGAACTTAACGGATACGATGATTTACATCTGCGAGCTACTGACCGAGGAGCCTGAAGGCGGTTCCGCGATGATACCTTTACGTACCTTTATCAATCTCTACGGATATCTTGCTAATCTCGAGTGCACCGGTTATATCTCTCCGTCGATCATGACGATGATGACGACGATGACGACGACGATGACGACGACGACGACGACGACGACGACGACGATGAAAGAAGAGGATGAGGAAATAATCGAACAGGAGGATCGTTTTTCTCCTCCTTCCTCCGACGTTTCAATTTTCGAAACGTGCAAGTGGTCCGATTCAACGATATCCTATAGTACGAAGAGTGCAATGGAACTACGTGAAGGAGGGGAGGAGGTATTTATATCGATGATTCATCATCGAATTAATCGTATCAATTAATACCCCATCGAAGCGAATAAATCTATTTCGTAATTTCGTCATATCCTATCGTCGAACTACGATAATAATTCTTTCTTTCTCTATTCGCAATTAATACGGAATAATAGGGGATATATTATATTATTTATATAATGTGACATATATATATATATATATATATATATATATATATATATATAATATAAATAATATTCGAAAGATAAATGGATATACAAAACGTTATAATTCCCGTTGATATATTTCTCTCTCTCTCTCTCTCTTTCTCTCTCTCTCTCTCTCTCTCTATCTATCTATCTCTCTTTCACTCACTCACTCACTCAATCACTCTCTATCTCCATTGTACCTTCACGAAATTTAATTTCGTTCTTCTACAGAAGTTACGATTAATTAAATCAAATAACAATTAACCGTCCGTACCTAAAACTTTTCCTTTGTCATTTTCATACGTTATGACAAATATTAAATCCATTAATGATTCATTTGTCGTAGCGAAGCTAAAATCGTACGAGAACGTATTCCCTCCTCCTCCTCCTCCTCCTCCTCCTCCCCCTCCCTCCCTACCGGCCAATCTCACCTCGTTCCCGTTATTATTATCCAAGCATAAAATTTCAATCGGTTAATTATTATAACGGAATAAAACTAAAATAATTTACTCGAAATTGGATGGCCCAATCGTAAATCCATTATTCCATCATGCATATCGCATATCTGTAACCTATAACTCCCATCACGATTATTTCAATATTTTTATAATATCTCGTCTATAAAAATAATTCTCGTTCCTTCTATTTTTCATTTTCTTTATCATCCTAAGGACAAAGAATTAAAAAAAAAAAAAAAAAGAAAAGAAAACAAGAAGGAGACAAAAAATCAAGGCAAAGAACTAACACGAATCGTTAAGGAACGTAATTCTTCTCGAAAACGAGCGGAGGGTGAGTGAGAGAGAGAGAGAGAGGGAGAGAGAGAGAGAGAGTGTTGTCTCTTTTCAATTTTTATTTATTTATTTATTTTTTTATTATATAGATTATCGATAACGAAGTAAATTATTGAATAACGAAAGTCCCGACGAACTATCCCCGATTGAAAGCGATGGGAATGAGAGGTTGAGGCGGGGGGGGGGCGAGGGATATGGGTGAGGATGGTGTGGAGGGAAG
>OU426873.1:2577505-2580005 GCA_911387685.1 Dolichovespula media
GGTTTGTAAATTCTACGGATTGCTTCGTGACCCATTCAAACTAACGTCTACTTACCACATCGTCGATTTTACCCAAGGGTCGGACCGGGGACGACCAGGGCAGGACGACTAAGAAGACGAGAACGACGGGGGGTTACGAGATATGTATATATACATAGATACATACATACGTACATACATGCATACATATATACGTACGTACGTACGTACGCATGGTACATACATACATAGATAGATACTGACTTTCTCTGATATCTCACGACTATCTCTAAACTGGATGCAAGGGGGATGGAGGGAAGGGGGGTCGCTGGAGAGGGATATGGAAGAAAGAGGGAACGATATCCGCTTTAACACACAGCGGTCGCCTATTTCGTACGGCATACGCGCAATTCGTACGATTAGATCGGACGAAAAATGGGTCGTACAAAGATAGAAGGAATGAAGGAAGGAAGGAAGGAAGGAAGGAAGGAAGGAAGGAGTGGGGGTGGGGGTAGTTGATATATCCTCTTTGATCTATGTATATAAACTCGAAGCTCATATGCGTTTTTCTTACCGAATACACCGTATTATTGTTTATATTGGGAAAGGTTTATATCTACTTTTATTTTACTTTTTCTTGCGGTGAAGAAGAAGAAGAAGAAGAAGAAGAAGAAAAAGAAGAGAAAAAGAAAAGGAAGAATAAGAAGTAGAAGAAGTTGTTGTTGTTGTTGTTGTTGTTGTTGTTGTTGTACGATATCGAACGAGAATGTTACGTGTCTTCGATTTCATTCACCTTTCGTTATGTTTCCATTTCCTTTCAAATTTTTTTTTCATACATGGTTGGGTTATCGAGACCGGGTTTACCGGCATTGAAGTTACGGACAGCAACGATCTACGGGAGAGTACAGGCCGGCCGTTGAATTTGATCTTTCCAGGTGAGATTGGAAAGGGACTACATAGATTTATCTTTCTTCCACGATGATTTTTATAAGACAGTATTGTTCTCTTTTAACCTTTTATCTCTCTCTCTCTCTCTCTCTCTCTCTCTGTCTGTCTCTCTCGCTCTCGTATGTCTATATATATATATATATATATATATATATATATATATATATATATAGATATATCTTTCTTTTTCCCTTTTATAACTATTCTTTATCCTCAGGAACAAAGTGGTGCGGAAGCGGAAACATTGCGAAGGATTACGACGATCTTGGCCGATTCGCCGAGACCGATGCTTGCTGCCGCGAGCACGATTATTGCGACGATATTATCGAGGCTATGATGACCAAGCACAATCTGACAAACCCTTCCATCTATACAAGGTGGAACAGTATTTCATTTCGGCGCTTACTCGTAACTATAGAGTATCGTTTTGTTTCTTGAAAGGAAAGGGTATTCGGAACGATCAAATCCGAGAGGAGATTATCGTCTTCTATCTTTTTTCTTTTCTTTTCTTTTCTTTCTTTTTTTTTCTTTTTTTTTTTTTTTTTTTTTTTTTTTGCTTCCTCTTCGAACGAATTATCCCAAGATTATATCAATTTTCGTCGTTTCTTCATATCTCGTTGATATATATATATATATATATATATATATATATTAATCGGTAGTCCATATATTTGATATATATATATATATATATATAAATATATGTATATGTATATGTAGGAGACAATAAGTCGATTCATTCATTATTTATCTTTCGATCATTGGATCGATCGATCCCTCGTTCAATCTTCTTCGTACTACTTACGACTCCGATCGTATACGAACGAGTAATTTTCATTCCTATGTGTTCGAAGGAAGAAAAGAAAGAAAGAGAAAAAAAGGGAAAAAAGAAAAAAATTGCGTTAATGATTGATTAACGAGTTTAGCAAGTACTATACCGTGCAATACGTATTTCACTATATTATTGTTCTCTTGTCGTCGTCCGCACATCCCGCCATGGATTATCGAACGACGTTACCTTTTATTGCTTCCATATTCTACAGCTCGTGTCATCATTACGCGTGTCGTTTACACGCAACCCAGACGCAACCGACGACGTGTTGTCGTCTACGTTGCATCTCGTTTATTAGTTCGTACCAACGAACTGGAATAAATGAATCGCAATGAAACTCCGGGGGCGTATAGCGATCGCCAGCAGATACAATATCGGTGTCATAAACAAAGGATTAATCTTTTTTAATTCCATTTTTCCTTTTTTTTTTTTCTTTTTTTTTTGTTTCCGCTTTTCGTTCTTTTGTTCTCTCGGTTTTTCTCTCTCTCTCCGTTTTCATCCCACCGCCTCCCCCCTCCCCCCTTGTTTTCCTTTTTTTTTTTTTTCCTTTTTCTTTCTTTCTTTCTTTTTTTTTTTTTTTTTTTTTTTTTCATCGTCCCCGCAGAGACAGAAGCGCCGGAAGTTATTGGCCATTGCATCGTGATTAGCTGCGTTTTCCTTCTACATTTATTATCGTCGCGCATTGATTTTCCGATTACACGTACCGATTTTTCGTACACATACACACACCCCGTTTTCCAC
>OU426873.1:2582505-2590005 GCA_911387685.1 Dolichovespula media
TCGCACGGCACAACGAGCTCCTTCGACGGCCCCATTTTCACGAAACTACCAACCCGTAAAATTTTTCCCGGTCGCGATAACGGGCCCTTTTGAACGTCCAACATTCTTCTTCGCAAAGTTAATATCTCCCATAGACGACAAAACTCGCTCAGTTCTCACGTCGTAGGTAAGAAGAAAGAGAGAGAGAGAGAGAGAGAGAGAGAGAGAGAAAAAAAAATAAAAAAAGCCGTAAGAGTACTACCTTGCCAAAACGTTCCACGGAAATAATCTTCTTTAAAAGTATCGCGTTGATCTTTTGTGAATGGAGCCCTTCCTCCTCCAACCCCCTGTGTAATGGAACGAGCTTTCGCGGATATCTCCTCGATAATGCCTCGATAAGCCACAAGAGGGAGAGATTTAACGAGAGTTAGGGTGTCCTTTCAAGGATACGGTGTTGTGCCGCGCGAAACTCTATAGTGAAAGAGACGAACGCGGAGAGAAAGAGAGAGAGAGAGAGAGAGACAGAGAGAGAGTTTAAAGGACGACGTGCTAACGACCCTTGGCAGTTATCCTAGACGGTGTTTGGAGTACGAGCTGGACGAGAGCCAAACGAAGAGGTATCAGTGGTTCGACGTACCTCTATATGCCAAAACGACTATGTTCGACGATATCAAGGACGACGTCAATCCGATCGGATTCGCGCATTCTCACAACTGAACGCGTATTGCCATAAGCGAATAATTCCCTATCCGTCGAAGAGCAAGCAGGAGAGATGAAGAGGGCAAGAGAAAAAAAGAGACAGAGAGAGAGAGAGAGAGAGAGAGAGAGAGAGAGATGTGGATAAAGAAGGACAACAAATGGGATTACTCTCTTGGAAACCATCACCTAGTACATATTTTGTTTGTTTGTTTATTATTCCTTTTTCTTTTCTTTCGTTCCTCCTCATTTCCCGTCCCTTTTGTCGTTCGTTCATTTCGTTCGTCCTTTTGTTTTTTCTCTTTCTTTTTTTCCTTTGTTTAGATTTTTCTTTTTTTGTTTTTCTTCCGCTCTCTTTCCCCTTCCTTTCGATCTTTTTTTTTTTTTCTTCCATTTTTCCACCCTCGTCAAAGTCGAATCGAGAGTGTCCCTATGACTGTGGTTTTTGGACGTATTTATGCATCCACGTACGTACGTACGTACGTATGTATGTATGTATGTATGTATGTATGTATGTATGTATGTATGTATGTATGTATGGCACGCTTTAATAAAATATTATCGCGTCGGTGAGCTCCATTTCATTTATCGAGCTCACGCGTCAGAACGACGTCGCGCCTTTTTACGCGGTCAACCCGTTTACTATTCATGGTCTATTAACGATTTGTCCTGTCGGAAGATTATTCAGATTCCGTACGGTTTTCACGTTCTGAATATATTTTTATATATGCATATCTTTATATATATATATATATATATATATATATATATTTATCATATGTGTGCGTGCGTGTGCGCACGTTCGCTTGTATGCATTTATATATTTATGTACGTACGTACGTACGTACGTACGTACGTATGCACGTATGTATGCGCAATCGCAATTAATTATGTATACGCAAAGAGGAAATAAAAGTAATTAAATGGCACAACAGGGAGAAATAATTAATACTGGATACTTTGTTATCCTTTTCTTCCTTTCTCTTGTGAACTTATTTAATCTTTTCTTTTTTTTTTCTTCTTCTTCTTCTTCTTCTTCCTTTTTTCTCGCTTCGCGCCGTTATCAATATGGCAGAGAGAGAGAGAGAGAGAGAGGATCGTACATTCGTTAATCGAGTAATCCCATCACGATGGGATAATAACGAAAGGAGTCCTTAACGAACGTGACTTCATGAATTTTCAAGATTTCCCCGACATTCCTAGTCGTCGAGTAATATAACTCTTTCTCCTTCTTTCCTTTTTTTTATTATTTCTTCTACTTTTTCTTTTTTGTTTTTTTTTTTTTTTTTTTTTTTTTTTTTTTCCTTTCGACGTATAACTCGTTCTTACCGTTCTCGCACCTAAAGAAGATTAAATGTAGTCGGGAATTGGAATAATGCATGAGCCGAAAAAGCATCGAAATGTTGCGGTTACTCGCGCGAAAAACTATGCTAACGAGAAAAAGGGCTGGAAGGGGACGTAAGAGGGGACGAACGTATGGTGGGCGGTGGGTGGGTTTTGGTTCGAGGGTGGACGCACGGAAGAGAGAAAGAGAGAGAGAGAGAGAGAGAAAGGAAGGTACGAGAAAGAAAGTATACGCGCGCTCGTTTAACATCATTATAATTTACGCATCGTTGGTCGAAAGAACGTTCTTTTTCTTTTTTATTGTTTCCTTTTTTCTTCTCGATTTTTGTTTCCCTTTCTCTCTCTCTCTCTCTCTCTCTCTCTCTCTCTCTCTCTCTCTCTCTCTCTCTCTCTCTCTCTCTCTCTCTCTCTCTCTCTCGTTTACAAGACAAAATTTTCGATATGACGAAAGAATATTACTCGTCGATATAAGCCCAATAATATTCGTGAAAATGCACGAGAGCTCATTTTGGATACATGCAATGACAAAATATATATATATATATATATATATATACACATACACACATAGAGATATATGAAGTGTGAAGATGCGAGATTGTAAAAACTGGGTGATGGAGGGGAGGAGAGGGGTGGAGGGGGTTGTTAAAAATTATTCAATTACTCAAAACGGATCGAAGAATTATCATCCTGTCGCTGTGGTTATTATGCAAATGGAATCGCAAGGGCCGAGAGAAAGAGATTTAAGGAGGATGAAGAAAAAGTATAGGAGAGGATTGAGGAGAGGAGGATAGAGGGGTGGGAGGAAGTAAAGAGTAAAATAAGTGGCGTGTAGTAGGATAAGAGACGGCAAGAAGGGTGAAGAAGAAGGAGGAGGAGGAGGAGGAAGGGTGAGCGCACGTGAGGGTGGGTGGATGGGTGGGTGGGTGGGAGGGAGGGAGTCACAGCCCTCCTTTTCTCCGCGTTTTCCAACACCATTTTAACGTGAAGGCGAGCGTGGGCAGCTGGCGCTTACTCGGGGATTTACGATAAAATTTATGTTCGATTCGAGCTTGAGCCTCTCACCGTGCCCTGCCGTTCCTCATGCCGATTTACAACTGGTCCTTCTCACCTCCTCCTCCTCCTCCTCCTCCTCCTCCTCCTCCTCCTCCTCCTATTCCTCCTCCTATTCCTCCTCGTCCTCCCTCTACTATCTTTTACTCTTACTTCCAACTCCTCTTTTCTCACCTTTGCATCTTTCAAGTTTAAACTCTCAAAGATGTACGAACATACTTACCACCTACCTTCACAAACTTTCCTACAAGTCCGGGGACACTGTTTTCCATGATTGTTTCAAACGAAATTTTCTAACGTTGCGACGTATTTACGTACGTATTTACGTATAACTTTTTCGTATCGTCTCGAAGGAGAACGAGAGATTTGGAAATAGAGATAGAGAGAGAGATATATATATGTATTTAGAGAGAGAGAGAGAGAGAGAGAGAGAGAGAGAGAGAGATTTGTTAGCGCTGTAATTTCATTAAAAATTTTTATACATAACCGAAGATCTTTTCTCTCCAACTTTTAAACTGTTAAAATTATTGTTCATCAGGGATGATGAATTTTTTATAACATTATAATATCCTCTGATTATCTGAATAATATTACATTCGAATCTAATATACTATCTTTTAACAAACAAAAAAATAATCTTTCTCAATTACGTTTCCTTCATATAGACAACCTTCCTTGATATATATATATATAAAGAGAGAGTGAGAGAGAGAGAAAAAGAGAGATTTTTTTATCGCTGTACCTTCATTAAAAATTTTTATACATAACCGAAAAATTTTTCTCTCCAACTTTCAAACTGTTAAAACTACCGATCATCAAGGATGATTATGACGATATTTTGATATTCTTTGATTATCAAAATAATATTAGATTTGAATCTTATACACTTTCTTTTAACAAAGAAAACAACTAATTTTTCTCAATTTCGTCTCTTTGATGTAGATAATCCTTCTTTATATATATATATATATATATATATATATATATATATATATATATATATATATATAATGAGCGAGAGAGAGAGAGAAAGAGAGAGAAACATTTTTAAAGTGGAGTTGAAACTAACGAGACGACGAGCTACGAACGCCCCGAACGTTTCCCGGACGTTGACGATTTTTTAAACTCCAGAAGAATGATCGTCCCAACGTTGTCGACTTTTTCGAGAATAAATCATTCGTTTGGAAGGTTCTGGACGCGAAGGTTCCAAGATAAATAGCGATTCGAACGTCGGCGCTCATTTTTCGGCCGAGGAAGAAAGCACGAAGCTTAATGATTGGCACGAACTTTTGTCGAACTTTCGATGTTTTTTTTTTGTTTTCTTTATCTTTTCTCTTCTTCTTCTTCTCTCTCTCTCTCTCTCTCTCTCTCTCTCTCTCTCTCTCTCTCTCTCCTTCCTTTCTTCGTCCTTTTTTTTCTGTATATTTTTTTTTTTTTTTCTTTCGGTCGTTCCTTCGAACTCTTTCACAACCTTTAATTCCGGAAGTCTCGTTACGCGAGGATACACGAGTTTGCCGTCGGTTTTATTCGCATTCCAACGCCGTTTAAAAAGTATAGAGCCCGGGCGATGATGATTAAATGCCACGACGACATAGCAGATGTCGTAACAGAATTTGTCACGTTATACACGCCGTAATTAAATGTCGTCGTCTAGTTTGGAATTAATGAAAGTAAAGACCGTTCGTTCGGTGACATCCCCCTAACATCCCCCCCAACATCCTCTCACCCACCCACCCACCCATCCACCCACTCTCTTCGCTTTATCCCATCACCCACACTCCTCGTCCGACCGATCCGTTCGTGACCACCTTTTTTCTTCTTCTTCTTCTTCTTCTTCTTCTTCTTCTTCGGATTATCTTAGCAAAGAAAAAAAAATAATAATAATAAAAGAGAGAAAGAAAAAAACAGAAGGAAGAAAAAGATCTTTTCATTTTTATCTCCCGTAGAAAATCTCTACAGACGGGAAATATGTCGACGATATATCGAAGAATTTAGGTATTATCGATATATCGATTTAAGAAGGATTGAAGAGAATGGGATGGGGATAGGGATGGGAATAGGGATAGGGATAGGGATAGGGATAGTGATGGGGATGAGGGGAAGGGTGTGGAAGGTACGAGGGAACGTTACGAACATTTGCGCGCTTGTATAACAGAAATCTCAGTCGATAAACTTGCTACTTTCGTTGGGAGAAATGTAAGAAGGAAGAAAGTGTCTCCCCCGCCCCCTCCCCCTTTTCGGAGCGTATCTACGCTCGGAAAACTTTGTTATGCGAAATGAATATCCAGTATACAGGGGAAAGTTTGCTAGAAGAAGGAGAACGAGAGAGATAGGGATAGGAATGAGAGAGATAGAGAGGAAAGGAAGAAGTTACTGGATGCAAAACTTTTTAACACAAAAGCCGCGGCTATCAACCATATTGTTCCGTAACGATTTCGAAAGCACCCCGGAGAGGTGGATGGCTCGAACGATTTTGTCCGAAGTTTCGCGAATAATTTCATAGGATTAGGTGTAACAAACAACGAGTAGTATGCATATCTATATATTTGTTAACACAACGAAGTTACGATACGTTTAAAACTAATTATTAATGATCGTGTACAAAAGAGAGAGAGAGAGAGAGGGAGAACAGTGAGAGCAGACTTTGAATTGTTTTACTATAAATAATAGAATTCAAGAAATACAATATATATATATATATATATATATATATATATATATATATATATATATATATATGTTTGTTCTCGGTTATCGTTTAACTACCGATAGCGCATAATTATAGTATATGTTTCAACTATGTATGTATATACGTAGAGACTCGTTGGCGTCGGGGTAAATCCGGAGAAATTGCTTGTCAAAGCCGAGGGCTTCGCGTGGACACTATGATCCAAAGGGGTGGTAGACTCTCGACGCTATTATGGTGTAATCTCTATTCAGAACCGCCAACAAGTTTGCCAACGTCGCACGATGTAAGCGCCACGGGGCACCTATAAGACCCGTTAACAGAACGGCACTAACGTCGTTTATATTCAAGGGCTGAATTCTCGGGACCGTGTGAGAATTACAGGCCGCCAAAGGCAACCGTGTTTCGAAAACCCTCCCGATACTGTCCACGATATTTTTCAAATGTACTATACCGGTGGTATACAAGTTTTTTTTTTTTTTTTTTTTTTTCCCCCCCACGGAATAAATGAAATGACGAACGGATTGATCGGCCTTTGATTCGGCGATCTCTTCCACGTGTCTTTATATTCTCGTAAAAGAAAGAAAGAAAAAAAAAAAAAAGAAAAAGAAAGAAAATTAAGATGAACGAAATTACATTCCATCTCGGAGGAGTTAATAACGAACGACATCGGACGAGATAACGTAAAGTGGCGTTTCGAGAAATATCGTTTCCGTTTGTATAACTTACATGAACTACGAGGAATTATATCCGTCTTCTCTTTTACTCCGTTACGTTGACTTTTCTCTTCTTCTTCTTCTTCTCCTTCTTCTTTTTTTTTCATTTTTCTCTCTCTCTCTTTTTTTTTTTTTTTCTTTTTTTCTCATAATAAAGTATCCGGCCTTCGTATATAGATCGCAGTGTCACGATCGAACAAGGCAATCTTCTCGGATCGATCGTAAGTTATAAGTCAGGAACTGGGTTCCCGGTCACTGCTAAGCGTAGTATGAATAGAACCGTATTTCTTTTCAAAGCTTAGGTATAGTTACGTTTCAGGCACACGTGTCTTAAGATTAATCGAGTAGCTGGTAGCACGATGAGGCTTAAGTTTCGAATTCAATATCTCTCTCTCGCTCTCTCGCTCTCTCTCTCTCTCTCTCTCTCTCTACCTTCGCGACGGTAGTAGTAACGATTGGAGGAAGCTTACGGTGAGACCAACGTAATACCTTTATTGCGGCTGGTGAAAATGAAAAATTTTACGAGACCGAACGACTCTAGTTCCAATAAAATCGTAAAACTCGACGTGATGATATATATATATATATATATATATATATATATATATATATATATATATACTTCGGAATTGTTATGGTTTATGTAACAATAAGGGTGTAATCGATGTTAACGTGCCAATTGATTCGATTAATATATATATATATATAATCGAATAAGAGGATATATAACAGTGATCCGTAAAATTGAAAATCATTATTCAGAATAAGTTTATTCCTGATGATGATCGCTGTATTCCCATTTCTGAGAATCAATATTCACGAAAGCGGAAAAGCATTTCTAAACGTCTGCCGAAGCGGAACGAAATTGCCGATGCGCTTGGTTTACAAGAACACCGTACCGACGTATAACCCCTTGATCCTTAGCATCGTTCTTCTCGGAATGCAAATTTAACCCTTGCTCGTACAAGCTTACCGAACGTACACGTGATGCACCAGAGACTTACTCGTGCTTTTTCGTCATCAATC
>OU426873.1:2600005-2602505 GCA_911387685.1 Dolichovespula media
TGTTTCTTATTCCACGATTCCCAAGAAAGAAAATTTACAAAAATTCATTCACTCGGAATAATAACGATAATAAATCGTTCGTTCTCGTTCTTGGCAATATGAAATGTTATAGTTCGTCGCGGACGATAAAATTTGTATTAATTGGCCTAATCGCGAACGAAAAGTGATAGAAATTATACGATAGGATGAAGGCGTGGATAATGACTCTATTTATATATACATACATACACACACACACACACACACACACACACACACACACACACACACACACACACATATACACGCAAGCACGCACGCACGCACATATCGATCATGATGCGTATATGTATGTATAAATATGTATGCATATACATAGTGTATATATATATATATATATATATATATATATATATATATATATATATATATATATAATCGTATGTATCGTCTTCTTTGTTTCAGAGCACGAGTTAAGTCAGGTGTGAAAATCCTCGATGCCTCATCCAGTAGCCCCGATTGGATCGTCGACGTGGACATAAATGCGAAAAATACGGCGGCCACTTTCACGGCTAGGCGAAAGGAGAACGCCTCGAGAATGCCAAGCGCGTAAGTACGTCCAAGAGAATTTCTCGGATCGGAAGAGAGAGAGATAGAGATAGGGATAGAGATAGAGATAGAAAGATCCAGTCGTTCTTAAATCCCCGGTATATTTACCGACAATGCAAAAACGATCGGGGGGTCAGGGGGAGTCGGACGAGGAGCGGAAATCTTTCGCGGTATAAAAAAAAAAAAAAGAAAAAAAAAAAGGAAACTTTTCGCTTTATCCCTTCAACAATTTCCGTATTTCGATAAGACTCTCGATACCTCCTGGAATATCGATTCCACGCGTTATCGGACTTTTTTTTAATATATATATATATATATATATATATATATATATATATATATATATATATATCTTTCCCAATCGATACGACTTTAAACGGCACGCGACAGACTCGTACCATTACTGTTCTCTATCGACTTCGTAATCTTCTTCCCTTGTAAGACGGTGTTGTTGGTATCGCAACCATTGCGCTTGTTCTTCGTTTTTCTCGAACGTCGAGTCGCCCTACGTTCCCTCGTAGCAGCTCCCTCCAACGAGAACACCTCTCCCATCTCGAACGTCATGGATTTCTTCTCCATCGCCGTTGGTTCGATGGATGGAACGTCTCTTTTGTGTTTTCGACCGTTGCAATCGTCATCGTCGTCATCGTCGTCGTCGTCATCGCAATCCTTTCTCTTCTTCTTCCTCGACTTTCTACCCTTCTTACCGTTATCATCGTCGCAATTATCGTCATCGTCATCGTCCTTGTTCTTACCCTTATCCTTGTCGTCATCCTCGCTGGACGAACTGCTGCTGCTGCTGCTGCTACTGCTGCTGCTACTGCTACTGTTGTTGCAATCGTCATCGTCGTCATCGTCGTCGTCGTCGTCATCGTCGTCGTCATCCTTTTTGTTCTTCCTTTTCTTAGAGGAACGAGCTCGTCTATCCAAAACCAATTCATCGCTTTTTATATCGGCTTTCTCCTCCACCAACGATTCCTCGTTCGGATCCTCAGCGAGCGATCTCTTAACCTTCCCAGCATCGATTACGTGAGTCTTCTCCTCGGAACTCGACGACGAGTCGCTCTTAGAATCGTCCTTTCCATCATTCTTCGTAGCTTCGCCATTGGTCGACAAAATCACGTCCCCGGTTAATTCCTCCAAAGGATACGCACCGGTCTCATGGAAATAAACCAGTAGTACGGCGCACGCGAGCATCAAATGGTACCACTTTATATCCATAACCATGGATATTTATATTTCTATCCTCTTCTTATTGGACGAAAACACGACGAATAGGGATAATTTGTTGCCGTAAACGATCGTGATATCGAACGTGCTAAGTGCACAGAACGCCTGTCGGTCCTTTATATACCCATAGCACGAATTGCAGATAAACTTGAGAGAGAGAGAGAGAGAGAGAGAGAGAGAGAGAGAGAGAGAGAGAGAGATAGTGTATAGCCGAGCAAAAGGAAAACGATTTTGCTATCGCTCGTAACCTCGCGATGCTCCGCTTTGATTTCTTTCTCCTCCTCCTCCTCCTCCTCCTCCCCCTCCCCGCTACTCCTCGTTTATCTCCGTTTCTCTATCTCTTTCCGAGTGTCTCTCTCGATCTTTCTTTTCTCTCATCTTCGTTCTCTCTCTCTCTCTCTCTCTCTCTCTCTCTCTCTCTCTTTCTCTTTCTCTTTCGCGCGCACACACACACTCATTCGTTTACCGCAATCTCCGATAGTTCGGCTTTCGTGAAATCGACGATTCGTTTGTCGAGAGGCCGAATGGCCGATTGGGATATGGATAGAGGAAACCAACACGCAACGGAGATCCGTGCCATTGATAAGGTGCCACCTTGGAAATTGTTCTTATCTATCCCTGCATCGACTCATCCGATCTCTTCGACTCTTCTTCTTCTTCTTCTTCTTCTACTTCTACTACT
>OU426873.1:2610005-2660005 GCA_911387685.1 Dolichovespula media
ATATCGAACGGAGCTTGAATAATAGTCGAGAGGATCTCCTTTCAGAACTGGGAAGTGATGAATACGGCCGTGCTGACGGGACGGCAAGTGTCACAGGGGATGAAGGTTTTCATCGTCAGTCAAGCCGGCACCGTGGCCGACGTCACCTTGCAATCCTCCTGTCATTCCGAGGACGAAAGTGTACTTAAGGTAAAATGCTCTTATTAATGCCCCCGTTATCGGGATGTCCGATATCCTCGGGGTATCGGAAACGTCCGTTCTATATCGCAATACTATCAATTGACGATGCATCCTATGAAATCGTCAGCGAACCGTGTGATATCGGTTTTTTTTTTCGCTCTCGCACGATCAGGCAAGCTCGCAAGATCAAAAAGCTAATGCCTCATATTTTTCTTCTTTATTTTTTTTCCCCAACCTCCTCCCCCATGCCCCCCTTTAACTTCCCGTCTCATCTCCCCCGATACCCCATTACCATCGCCGCCACCGTCAACGCCAACGCCAACGCCACCGCCACCAGGTATCCTCTTCGTGTAGCAGCGTCTACGTCGATGGTTCGGAAATTCGTGGATCGAGTAACGCCTCGGTATTGGTTAAATACGGCACGTATACCGGTTTGGCCAAGTTCACCGTTTGGATGCCCGAATTTCCATTGGAGGTGACGGTTGGGGATACGAGATTGAGTCAGATAAAGGGATGGAAGGTGCCGGAGGAACACGCGATGGGTGCGAAGAGCAAACGTAGCTTAAACGGTACGAACTTATCTAAGAGCGAATCGAAGAACGCGCTTAGGACGAAGAAGAGAAGTGCCATAGCAACGGAATTAGAGGATTCGATGGAGGACACGTCGATGGACGTCGAGGACCCGGATATCGTATTGGAGGAGGACGAACAGGAGGAACGTTACCGTGGCAACGATCACGGATGGGACACGATCAATTCGATCGATAGAAATCCAACGACGAATTGCCGATTGCGTTTTCAACAGAGTCCGATCGAGGTCCACGCGAGATTCCTCGCGACCGATCACGATTCCGGGAGGGTGTCCTATTTCGTTAATCGCCGTACGTGGTTACGAGTAACCGATTTGGTCGTCGGTATGCTTCGCGTGTCCGATCCGAGAATAGCGACCCTGCTTCAGGGTAAAATCGTTCAAGGCCGGAGCGTTGGTAGAACGGAAGTACAGGTTCTGTCGCCTATCACCGGTCGCGTAATCGGCGCCAAGGAGGTCCGCGTTGGTAACGATCGGGTATCGCTTTCACGATTGACGGTGAGGGTAGTCTCAGGTCTTCAGTTGAGCATCAGTTCGGACACGGCAATCGAGAACGGTTACATCGCCGAGACATCGGTCACCAGAAGATTAACAGCGCAATATCAGGTAAGACCAATCAGGATTTGAATCAATACGATTAATGCCATACCGATACGGTTCACGTTTAATTGTGGTTAAGATCGATGTATTTAAAACTCCCCCCCCCTCGTAATTCCTAATCGTTCGACAGGAAGGTCTATTGGACATAGACGTAGAATTCTCCGACGGTTCTCGCACACCCTTGAGAGAGATCGCCGTGAGCGATTATCATTTGCTCGTTGAAAGTCTAGATCCGGAAGTGGTCGCTTTCGCGCCGATGGTTGCCTCCCATCATCCCCGTGTAATCGCCGTTGGCGAAGGAAGGGGCGATCTTTTGAGGGTCAGCCTTCAATTGGCAGACGCCTGTCGTCTTTCCGGCAGAAGATCGGGCAAAGCGTCTCAAAGAGCGGCGGTCGCATCCCTGGCCAGTGCGTCGGCCAACGTCGAAGTAGATTTCTCCTCGACCGACCTCGCCAATCGACCGGAATTCGTGCAAAATGACGGCGGAGGCACCGTTGGCTCGCATCACCATCGAGAAAGGAAAACGAATCGTGGCGAGATGGCGCCGGATCTACATGACATTCTTATCGGTAAATAGGTTCTGTACCCCTTTGGCAACAGACTTCTTTTCGATCTTTCAATTCAGCGCTTCCTTTTATTTCGTCTTATGATCTCTCAGCTTTGCACTATTCCTTTCATATTTTCCCTGTTTGAAATGACATGACTGGAGAGCATTAGGTTCAGCACCTTTCCTTCTTTCGTTTCTATACCATTTTACTCCTCTTTTTACTCCTCCTCCCCTATCCCCGACCTTTATCCTCGTCTTATTCCTTCGTTCGTCTTTCGCTTCAAAGAAGAGAGAAAAAAGGAAAGGAAAAGAAAGGAAAGGAAAGGAAAAGAAAAGAAAAGTAAAGAAAAAGGCAAGAGATTCGCTCGACTTCGTCTTCTTTCTTCTTTTTTTTTTTCTTTTTTTTTTCTTTTTTTTTTTTTTGCTTGGGCTCGTAGTTCCAGCCGTTCGATGAAACAAGAGGATAATTCGAATAAAGTGCATGCATTAAGAAAACTTCATCGGTGAGAACGTTGATCATTGGGCATGGCCAAGGCCGCAAGGTGTCCGGTATCACGCGTTAGAGCGCGATTAGTGGCGGCTTCCTTTCTCACTCTTGCCCTCTCTCTTTCTGTCTCTTTGTTTTCTGTGCAAAGGGTTACCGCTGAAAGACGAGAACGAGCACGAGCACGAGCCTTTGGTGCAGGCGCGGCAGCACCTCACGGCTATAGCTAATGGCATGTCTTCAGGAGGAATGGGCGGTGTCGGGATACGGCATCACGGCGGATCCCGTATGAGTCCACTCGAGATCGGGATGTACGTCCTCCTGGCGGCCTTTTGCTTCGCCATCGTCGTCTTCGTTGTATCCTGCGTCGTCTACGCGAGCAAGTTCAAGCCCCAATCGCCGGATTCTCCCCTGACCGGAGGTGGTGCTCTCCCTGTACTATCCGGTGCTGCCAGGGCCAGGGCTGCAGCGAATCAACTAGCCTCGGGTAGAAGACCTCCTAGGGAATCGACGACCAACGCGCACGATTGGGTTTGGTTGGGACGGGCTACCCTCGAACGTGCCGCTTGTGGTCCTCAACAGGTATTTCAACGTACATTCATTGCATTTAGTTTTCCGTGATCTCGGTTTATTTACTTTACGACATAAACAACATTGATTCGTACGGTTGTTTCTATGTATGTACGATTAATTTAGGTGCACGTGACAAGCAATCCCTTGGCCGGTGACGTAGAAGTAGAAACACCGGAATTAGGTACTTGCTTCGACAATCCAAATCATATCGAACTACCGTCGGCCGTACAACGAACGAACAATACAGGTCCAATCGATAGCACGACCTACTGCAAGAGGGATAAATTGCCACGGAATAGTTTCGCGGTTAAATCCGCGCCGATTAAGCCTGTACCAGCGAACAACGTGACTGCACCGACCGTGTCCACGGCAGGCTCAGCTCTGGCGACTACGCGTAACGAGTAATTATTTTCTTAATCCTACGCGATAACTCTGATTCCGTTCCGAATCCGATCTCGTTTTAATAACGAGTTTAATTATTTAACAGTAACGAGGACGTACCACCGCCTTTGCCACCGCACGGAGTTTCAGCGAATTCGAGCGTGGCTCCCGCGTCGTCGACGACGGCTCCCGTGACGGCCGCTCCCATTAATGGCAGCAGTAGCAACAACAACAACAATAACAACAACAACAACAACGGAAACGAGGATTACAAGCCACCCGTACCGCCCCACAGAAACACCGGAGTTATCGTTAGGCTGCCAGAAACGCCTAGGAAGCATCGTCATCGTGCGTCGAGCGGCGGTAGCGCGTCCGGACATCACGCGAATCATCGGCACAATGCGAACAAGCAACTCCAACAGAATAACATCGTTAAGCCGCTAACGACGCAGCAACACGGCAAAGGCAGAGCGAACAGTCCAAAGGAGAATGGCGAGGAAGAGGAGGAGTTCGTCGAGTTGGTCAATCCCGACGACAAACAACAACAACAGCAGCAGCAACAACAACAACAACAGAATCCTTACTCGAAAGAGGCGAGGTCTAGAGAGGTGAAAAGGGCGACGATAGTCGGAAATCCTATGTTCTCCTCGTTCTCAACGTCAGCCGTCGCATCCTCCGTGAACGCTTCCACCCCGACCATTGCCTCATCGTCGACCTCCCCTCCCTCGACGTCACCGTCCTCCAACAGTTCCTCCTCCTCCTCCTCGACGGCGTCCTCATCGTCTTCCCAGGAGCAGGAGGAGTCCGTAGCACTCGAAGACCTTAATCTCGGTATGGATTACAATCAGATCATGCAGTACTTCGACAATTTGAAGGAATCGAACGCCTAGGTAGAAGAGTCCGACCTCATAGAAGGTCGACCGTAGTAGTCAACGTCTATACGAAGCTCCGGGGTCCTCCTCGGTGTCGTCCTACATTCTTCCGATTCCCCCGAGCGCTTCCTCTCGTCAATTCTTCGTCCCGTGCCGTAAGATACGTAGATTGACGAGACGGGGTTGACTCGCGTCTGGCACCGATTTATATATATATATATATATAAATATATTTTATATATATATATATAAAAGAAAAGAAAAGAAAAGCTCGCCCGCGCGCTGATGGAGCTTCTTTGACATCGGAGTTATGACCCCGTACGGATGTTTCGTATTCTAGACTAATAATCTAGTCAGCTTCCTAGCAGCACGTCAAGAGCAATGCGTAAAGAGAAATACAGGTACACGCGCGGATAACACAAACACGAAGACTGAACACGTTTACTATACACTTACACATACTACATAATAGGTACACGTACTAAGTATGGTATGTACACGCGAATAGTGGATACGACAGATGATACAGAGGCTTTATCCGACTGCCGATAATGCGATAGGGTGGTGATAGATCGATCCCTCCCCTCCACTACCCCTTCAACCCACCCACCCAACAAAAGAAGAGTGGATATTATACGCCAATTATAATTATCCTTGCGATGATATCAATGCTCCTACGATCTTGAACGATAGTCGATCGATCGACTCATCCTAATACCACCGCTCTCGCCCTCCACCCCTACCCTTCACCCCAAAACGTATATCTTCTCGATCCCTCGCTCTAGACTTTTCCCTTACAATTAATCCGTAAACCCTCGCCCTCCCCCGCCCGTATTTTTGCGGTCTCCCCTTACCTTACCTGTGTCATTCGCGGGACACCAAATTGCTGGTTCGCTACTCTCGCTTTCCCAGCAGTGCAGTCCGACGAGAAGACTTCGATCCGATGTTCCGATCTCGATCTCTCGAGAGATTCTCTCTCTCTCTCTCTCTCTCATTCTTTCTCTCTCTCTCTCTCTCTCTCTCTCTCTCTCTCATTCTCTCTCATCTACCTATTTTCTAATTAATTATATATCACCTTATCACACCATCATCACCTTTCTTCCCTACTTTCATGTTCAACTTTTTCCTTCGCTCGACAACGCGCGATCTGTTTTACAATCGTTTCTTATTCGCACTTCATCTCACTTTACCATGAAAATAATTCTTTAATTTATTCCCCATCAGACAATTTCTCCTCCCTCCCCATCTGTCTCGATATCTAAGTGTCGGCGAAAAATAGTCTTCCTGTTCGGATTGGGTCAGAGGTCGAGATGACCGTCGCGATCGAAACTATCGGAAATTTCTGGTTGCGTTCCGCGTCGAAAAAAAAAAAAATAAAATAAAATAAAAAAAAAAAAGTACACGTATATTTATTCGAGCCAATGGTGCGTCGTAATATTTGTAAATTTTGCTTTGTAAGACTGTGTACATATATATATTATATATATATATATATATATATCGCGATAGCGCAGATTATTAATTACGGACTTACAGATTTAACTTTACATTTATATATGGCCGTAGCGAGCGAAGAGCATACATACATATATGAGATATATATATATATATATATATATATATATATATATATATATATATATATATATATATATATGTATATATATATTAAATAAGATCGTAAGGGTCCTAGCGCGAGCCCTTCGATCGCGATTCGTCCTTTCCATATCGGATACTATTGCGTGCGTGCTAATTAAACGACACGAGAGCTATCGCACGCGCGCGCGCGCGATTTTTCTCTCCTCTCTTATTCCGACCCATCCCGCTCGCTTTGAAAGTTCCCTTTCAATAATTTCGAGCGAAGACACGCACGGTACGCACATGCTCTTCGGAATAAAAAAAAAAAAAAACCGTAAAAAACCCTGCCCTCCACCCACCCCGTTCTTCCTCATCTCCGCGAATTCGTCGTTTCCCTTTGCGAGAAACACGATCGTGCGCCTTCTCTCTTTGTTCCCGATCGTTGGAAAGGAAAAAGGATCGTTACGATACGATTTAAAAAAAAAAAGAAAAAAAAAAGAAAGAAAGAAAAGAAAAGGAAAGAAATGAAAAGAAAGGACAAGAAATAGAGAAAAGAGAAAAATGCAAGATCTTGATCCGAGGATCGGAAACAGGAAAAAAGAAAAGAAAAGAAAAGAAAAGAAAAGAATTGAAAAGAGAAGAGAAGAAAAGAAAAAAAAAAACGAAAAAAACTATCATTAATAGACGTCTAAGAACTTATGTGTCTAAGTATGTATGTATCCTGTAAGTTGTGTGTTAGCACGTCGCGTGGAATTATAGTGATAAAAATCGACGATAATGACAAAAACGACGTCCGATGAAACCGATCGCGCTTTAAGGAAAAAAAAAAAAAAAAAAAAAAAAGAAAAGAGAATGGAAGACAGAAGAAAAAAAAAAAAACTGTTTCCACTGGGTAATCCATTAGAAATGCGTAAATATCGTCAGTGATCTACGTCGCGTTATCTACATATTTAATTGTAAGTGCGCGGATCAGACGACGATCATTAGTAATATGCATCCTTTAATTGGTGCAACGGAGAAGTAATTGACCGTGCCGAAATCGAGACAACGTACATTAACCCGCCGTGAATTCTAGTCTTATAGAGTAACTATTATATATGTGTGTGTGTGTGTTTATATATATATGTATATATATATATATATATATATATATATATATATATATATATATATACACATATATATATATAAACAATTAATCGTCGTAACGCGCGATCTACGTTGCCTTTCGCCGTATGATACGTTTCTTCGAGTCATGAACGGCGGATCCATCGATCAGCGAAAGTTCCGAATGCATAAAAAAAACATCGCTTTATTGTATAAAGCGAGAGATAGATAGATAGAGATAGAGAGAGAGAGAGAGAGAGAGAGAGACTCGTTGTCAATGAATAAAATGAAAACGAATCAATCATATCGACTGCAGAGTGAGACGCGCGCGCTTCTTCTTCTTTATTATTTATTAAAATCGGCTCTCGCTCGGCCCTTCGTCGTATGGGAGAGAGAACGTTGAAGCTCTTGCCGATAAAAATTATTAACAATAACAGTGTGCGTCAACGAGATCTATAATATTTACGAATGATCGAGATTGTTAAGATCGTACGAAAAGTTTCGCGCGGCGACGAACCCTCCCCCTTGTTTTCATAGGGGGAGGGACGCGCGTTCGGATCTTTATTAGGCGATCGAAAATCGAGAAAAAAAAAGAAAAGAAAAAGAGAGAGAGAGTAATAAGAAGAATTACGGACGAAATGATAAACGTTCCGATATGATCTTCTGACGTGCTTTTAAAATAGAAACAAGAAGTTCCTTTCTTTCTACTCGCGTCGTACGTTCGGGAACATAGTATGCACGTTTTTCACGCGTTCCTCGATCGTCCTCCTTTGATCCTTTTCCTTCTTCTTCTTCTTCTTCTTCTTCTTCTTCTACGCTTCGATTCTTATCTAAGTTAACGAAAAATATTCGTGGCCAGTTAAAATGGCGGCGAATAACGTTTAACGGATGTATGTATGTATGTATGTATTTATAATGTCACCGAACGTGAAAAATCGCGCGTCATACCTCTCGGTGTAACTAAGTTCTTGCTGATTAGAGTTTTATGATCATCGTAATGCTGTCTCTGCGTACACATAAACATTCCTCTGACATGGCGTCACCCTATCTACGTTAAATGTAATAAATACGGAATAAAGTATTTAACGAAAAAACAAAAAAAAAAAGCAAAAAAAATAAATAAATAATAATAATAATAAAAGCGCGTTATCGCTTGCGATTACGACAATGACAACGGGAGCGACAAATGACGCAATGATGACAACGACGGTGACGGCCAACGTCCGCGTTGACGGACTTTGAGATCTATGGATTTGTTAGAGGACAACTTACTTGTCGTTAAATCCAATCAAATTTCGTTCAAGCGTTCAATCACAAATATTAAATATTTCCTATTGACACCGAGTCTACTGATATTTTATTACTATTATTGTTGTTGTAATTAATATTATTATTATTATTATTAATATCGTCATTATCATCGTCATCGTCATCATCATCATCATCATCATCATCATCATCTTCACGCAATACAAAATCATTGCTGTAGCGATCGTTTTCGGCATTCTCGTCATCATCATCATCATCATCATCATCATCATCGCCATCAACATCGTTGCCGTTACCGTTCTTGTTATAAACGTTTTTGTTGCTGTTGTTGTTATTGCTGTTGTCATCATAAGACATATTACCGTCGTCAGCTTCGTCGTCGTCGTCGGCGTTGTTGGCGTCGGCGCCGGCGTCGCCGATACGCTAATTAAACAATAAGGTACGACTATCGCCTACTCAATGTACAATATGTAGTATTTACCTGTTGTTACCACCAAACCATCATCAAAGATATATAAAATATTGTAATTGTAACATAATTGCATTGCCATGATTTATTCGTTAATCATTTACTCACATACTTTACGAAAATCCCTTCCTTTCATTAAATTATCAAATCGCGTTAACTAAGGTAAGGTATTTTACATATCGGATATTGTTTATTAGTATTTATTATGTACTCGATATAACTGATTTATTAATAAGGTGATATTTAATTAAAAGGGTACAAGATAAATTTAATATTATTCGTTTATACATATTTATTGTACCATTTTTTGTCATACGTCGATATCCAATTATGACAACCACCTATATTATTCTGAATAATATATTTCCATGTCCAAGGATTCAAATTAGTTCTCTCTTCTTCTTTTTCTTTTTCCGCCATTTTGTCTAATATCTCTTGACTAACAGCCATAGCTTTGAATGGACATTTGGCTGCTATATCCTCCAATACTTTCTTTACCTAATGAATGTAACAATGTTAAGTATTACACTTGTGTTTCACTCTATTTCAAATATAATATATTATAAATTAAAATAATTACGCACTTTAAAATATTGTATATCCCCACCAACTTCTATGATCACTCTATTAGCTTTAACCGGAGTAACGTAGTGATCTATCGACCCCTTACCAGCTCCCATACGTGAACCTTGGCTCTGTATAAGACGATCTTATTAATCACGTAATATATAGTATAAGTAAATAAAACGCAATTTTTTTTCTTTTTTTTTTATACAACCTTCTTAGTAATAGGCTGCCATGGTGCATCTACACGCCAGATGGCGAACATATTTTTAAAATCAAAATTACGTAAAAGCGTCATACGTATCATTTCAAAATGACCACTTTTTAATCTTCCACCTCCTGTAGCCTGTAAATTGTATATGCCAGTTTTAAAAATATTTTTGGTCATTGAACATATTAAATTCTTTTTATCATTATTATTATTTGAGACATATAAACTCACTATTATTCCATACTGCTTATGTAATAAAGTATTATGTACAGTTTCTGGTCCTCGCATAAATTTCAACTTCTTTTGCATTTTGAAGGGACGTAAACTAGACGGATATTGCGGAACTTTTTCCATAATTTTAAGTTTGTTTTTCTCAGGATATTCGACATCTTAAAGATATAGATTGATATTTGCTATACTGATGCGAACAAACTTATAAAGTTAATAACAAAATGTAAACTCACTTTGAATCTTTACGGGTGGATCGAATACTTTTAATCCCTTACTTTGGATAAATATCACAGTAGAGTTATTTGCTATTTAAACGAAAGGAAGAATATTATAATATTTATCGCATTTATAACCTTGACATAACCTCAAGTTGTATTGTTTATGCTTTTTGTTACTTACTCGAAAGGAATGACCGTACTGTATTTCTTAAAGATTGCATGTTAATAAATTTATAACTGACCGATTATTATATTTATAATTGATATTATAAGTATAATTCATATAAATATTAAATCTGAAATGGACCAAACAATTGGTTCAGTACAGGCAAATCATCTCTTTCCCTAAAACCTTCGAATCAAAACTCAGAACGAATGCCGCGCGGAGTAACATCTCTTTTATCGTTGAATACTCATCATATCGCTGATCATATCAGAAAAAAATTCAATAATGGAAAAAGAAGTTTATGTCTCAATTAATTTCGTTATTAAATTAAAAAAAAAAATAAATAAATAAATAAGTGTTCGTTACCACCCTCCCATTAAATTATAATTAAATAATTAATTATAAATCTGAATAGAAAATTATGAAACTAAGAGAAAATCACCAGATTTACGAGAACGTTCATTGGCCTTTCGCACGTAACGCGTAATAGTGACAATTAGATCGTATCAATGAATATTAAAAATCTTTCCCACTTTATCTTTTCTTTACTTTTTTCGTAACAACGCCGAGAAATAAAGTAGGAATCGTCGTTGACGTTACGATCTCATAGAGATAGATCTGAGAACGTCCCATTCGTAAAGTCAATTTACGAAACATTCACTCGATCTAGTGAATGTAACTAAAAATAGTATCCATAGTGATTCAATTGACTCACGTAGCAGCATGACACGAGTTTTGTGGTTCCGGAGCTCAAGCGAGCGATGAAAAGAGTGACAAAACAGAAAGTGAACGAACCGTCTTATACTAGAGCGTGTGCGATTGCACACAGTGTTATGTCTTGACTTGCTTTATAATCGAGTCTTGTAATTTTTACAAATTTCCGCGAGGAAAATAATTAAACGATAAAAGGGAGAACGGCCGTGTGAGATTAGTGTATTCTTGAAAATATATAAAGCTTCGAGATGGCCGGTGCAATGTTGTTTGAGCGGGCACAAGCTGTATCGATGACAAATCGCAGCGAGGGTATTTCTCTACTGAATGAGATCGTATCGGATCCTAATATTGGCTTCGCCGAAGATGACGAAGAAAGCATCAGGGTCAAGGAGCAGGGTATATTACATCTTGGTGAACTTTATAAGAAGGAGGGCAAGGCGAAAGAGTTAGCCGAACTTATTAAAGCAACTAGACCCTTTCTTAGTCTCATAAGCAAAGCCAAAGCTGCTAAGCTTGTAAGATCCTTAGTAGATTTTTTCCTGGACTTGGAGGCCGGAATTGGTATCGAGGTAATCGTCGTTAACTATCCCATCAACGATAAAAGACATTTAGAACATTATTTGATATGTAGTTTGTTTAGGTTACAATAGCCCTTTAAATATAAGATAAATTCTATTAATTCTTTGATCAAGTGCAAGTCACATTTTTTTATTGGCGATGTTACCATTAATAAAATTAATATAAAAAATAAATTTTGTAAAATTATATATATATTGATTATATACTTATGAGACAATTTCTTTATTTAGGTACAATTGTGCAAAGAATGTATAGAGTGGGCAAAAGAAGAACGTAGGACATTTTTAAGGCAATCATTAGAAGCACGATTAATAGCTCTTTATTTTGATACTGGCATGTTCAGTGAAGCTTTACAATTGGGTTCTGCTCTTCTGAAGGAACTTAAAAAGTTAGATGACAAACAATTGCTTGTTGAGGTTCAATTATTAGAGAGCAAAACATATCATGCATTAAGTAATTTAGCTAAAGCAAGGGCAGCTCTTACTAGCGCTAGAACCACTGCCAATGCAATTTATTGTCCACCTAAAATGCAAGCTGCTTTGGATCTACAATCTGGAATTTTACATGCTGCTGATGAACGTGATTTTAAAACTGCCTATTCGTACTTTTATGAAGCATTCGAAGGGTAAAATATTTAGTTAATATATTTATATTAACTGTTAAATATCGTATTAGTATAAATCAATAATTTTTAATTTGACGATGATAAAGAATAATTTTATAAATTTATCTAATATTTATGACTTTGTTGCATATTCTATTGTAGATATGATAGCGTCGAGAGTCCTAAAGCATTAACGGCATTGAAATACATGTTATTATCTAAGATCATGTTACGCACACCCGAAGATGTTCAATCCATTATGTCTGGGAAATTAGCTGTCAAATATGCTGGACGTGATTTGGACGCTATGCGCGCCGTTGCCGAAGCCAGTCATCGACGTTCTTTAGCCGACTTTCAAACGGCAGTCAAACAATACCGACAAGAATTGGAGGACGATGTAATCGTGCGTGCTCATCTAGGTTCTCTTTACGACGCTATGTTAGAACAGAATTTGTGTCGTTTGGTTGAACCTTATTCTCGTGTACAGGTAAAATATTGTATAAATTATATAAATCAATTATTGCAACAGTTGACTTTTCTAATAATTTGTAACTTGCTTTTAGGTGAGTCATATTTCTTCATGCATATCTTTACCACTTGCACAAGTAGAAAAGAAGTTATCGCAGATGATATTGGATAAAAAATTGAAAGGGGTCCTTGATCAGGGAGAAGGCGTCTTAATTGTATTTGAAGATACACCTCGTGACAAAACATACGAAATTGCGTTAGAAACAATACACAGCATGGGAAAAGTAGTCGACACGCTTTACCAGAAAGCCAAGAAACTTACCTAGCCCTGTTTAACATATATTTATATAAGCAAAGTTTATTATAATTATTCTTATCATTATACTTAGTTTCTGGTCATAAAATACAAATTAATTGTTTCCTTTACATCTAACATAAAGCAGCTGAAGGTATTGCAATACAAATTATTCATTTGCCACTTCATTCTTGCGGATATATTGTAATTAATAATAGTTAAAAATATTTTGTAAGTAATAAATCCAAAATGATTAACTTACACGAGTCCTGATTTATTATCATACTCATTGGTATACTTTGTCACGAGTACACAAAATTTTCAACTGATTCATCATATTGTTACTTAATCAGAAAATAAACTATTTAACGTGTGAAATGTAAATCATGAATGATAAGTTATTTATTTCATTAGACCTCATTTGTAACAATAATATAACGATTATTCTAATTGTTTTTGCTTTTTCTTTTTTTTAACATATCTACATTTTAATGTACTTACTATTTCCATGTATTAAATATAGTTATTTATATAAATATATATACATATATATATTGAATTTCGAATCGTATATTAAAAATTAAATAATTTTTCGTTCTTTAATCTATTTTCTTTGATCCCAACTATAGAGTATGCATCATTTCAAAAATATTAATAACATCCTTTTATATTTTTATCTTTCAGGTCATGAGAACAAAAATTCATTCGAAAATTTACTATGTACGTACGTACGTACGTAAGAACGGCTAGATACTTTTTCTTAGATTTTTATATAATCGAATTGTATTTTATAACAAATAGATATTTTCATAAGATATTTGTATGTGACATCGAATTCTAAATAAAAATGTGAAATTTAACAGCATATCGACGATCAGTTTTCAAATCATTAACGGCGAGAGATATTAAAGATTCTCATTTGATATTGCAGTACGTATAGGTAGGCTCACTTCCTGTTTGAAGTTGCACGTTTTAACAAAGAAGTAGTGTGATTGTACTTAATAAAGCTTTTTTTTTATAAAACGTATAATGGCGGATGCTACAGCAGAAAAGGTAAATTGTTTGCCCGTTTAAAATGCCTTATTATCGTCGTAGAATATATTGCGGGACAAATTTACGCCATTGTTACTTCGTCGGAATAACTAACTCGTTTAGGTTAAGTCGTATAATTCACCGGCTTTATAAGTCAAATAACTCTTTCCATTCATCATAATGTCTAATTAATAGAATAAATCGACGTATTTATTTAATTCAATGGTTGATCATTCTCAACGAAACGTTAATTCTTATCTCGAATGTTTCTATGTATGGTTTCTATGTATTCGTAGCTTCGCATTCGTATATGTATTTACACAACACGTGTACATGTATTCGTGCGAAGGATCGCGCGCGCGCTATTTCCTATCTTTTCATACATTGTGTAGTAATGATCAAAACCTTTATGCGATATAAGAAAATGAGAACTTTATTATCAAAGTTAATTTATATTTTTAAATAATTGTGTATTAATAAAATGATATGATTCTTTATTGTTTTTTAAGTCGATATTTTTTTCAGGATTAAATCAAATTCTAGATAAAAGATATACTGTTGATAAATATAATCATACATTTGCCAAGAAAATCATTTATAATAATCGTATGTTAAGATTGTTCCGTTTATAGAAATATGAGTAAATTTGATTCGATATTTTTCTTTAATAATTGTAAGCTTTACTTAGACACAAAGTATATATTTAAGTGTAAGATCTGTTCGTTCCTTACCGCTTTGTTATTATATACTTATTACTTAACTTTTACATGTGGCTGTTATATACCTATGAAGTATAATATTTATTGACAATTTTTAAACAAATGAAAATTTTATAACCTTTCACTCTTAAGTATTTTATCAACATGTGAATTTACATTTTTGCAATAAATTTTATAAATTTAAGTTTACAGCATATACAAAGATTTTTATGACAATAGATATAAATCAATTAAATTTTATAATAAATGATACCTGCGCTGCTGCAATCCATTTCTAAAAATGAATCGACACTGTCAAAAGATTCGTTTTCAGAAAAACAAGATCTTATTAACAATGAGTCAAAAAAGGTTTGCATTAATGTTTGTAATAGTAACAATTTTAATGTA
This sequence comes from Dolichovespula media, assembly GCA_911387685.1. NCBI lineage: Eukaryota > Metazoa > Arthropoda > Insecta > Hymenoptera > Vespidae > Dolichovespula > Dolichovespula media. Next base: position 2,624,843 of record OU426873.1, read on the forward strand.
TAGTTTTATATTATAAATTATTTCTATATGAAATTAAATTTAAGGACAACCAATTTAATTATAAAAAAATCAATTTCGAACATATTATTTTGAATCTGTATTAATTGAATCATAAGCACGTATTTACCTTTTAAGTTTATCTTACAGGTTCAAGAATACAAGGATTCTCTTAAAACTAAGGTAAACCTCTTTTACCCATTGTGTGTAAGTAACTTGATTCGTTTTTTTTTGTTGGTTCTGTTTTTGAAATACAGAAACATTAATTTTTTATAATTTTGATAGTCGTTTATTAATTACCATACAATATAAAACGAATCAAGTAATGCATATGTATAAAATTGGTACAACATCTGTAATATCTTGCATACGATCTTTATGTGTCATTCAGGCAGAACAACTATTAATAACAGGATTCCCAGAGAAAATCGTAAAATTAAATGAATTATTGGAAACGCCCGGATTCCGTAATCGCAAATTGACAGATGTTCATCAAGACTTAAATGTGCCCATTCCAGACCCCATAGTTCTTAATCATTCCGAAGATGGACCTATTACAAAAAAAATTAAAGTGGACAATAGTGTGGATGAAACTAGCGGAACCAAAGTTATGATACTTCCCAATGGACCAGTACCATGTAATAAACCTTTATGTGAATTAATTCATGTAGTAAAACCATATATCAGACAACTTTTGGAGGATTCTAATCTGGTAGGACATGACGATTTTAGTTAATTCATACGATTCAATCATTAGTTTGCAGTAATTTTAATAATTATGATGTTGTTAAACTTTTTAGTTGAAAATGTGGATTTCATTTTTGATTCCTAAAATTGAAGACGGTAATAATTTTGGTGTATCAATTCAAGAAGATACGCTCGCAGAAATACAGTCTGTAGAGAGTGAGGCAGCTGCATTCTTTGATCAAATCTCTAGGTTTGTGTTACTTTATTCTCTGTTTATAATTATATGAGAACTGGATATATGTATCTTTTTTTCTTTTCGTTTTTTTTTATTTTTTTTTTTTTTTTTATTCCTTCAGGTATTTTATCTCTCGAGGAAAAATCGTTAGTAAAGTTGCTAAATATCCACACATCATTGATTATAGAAGAGCTATCCAAGAATTAGACGAAAAAGAATATGTGAGTTTGTGGCTTGTAATGTGTGAAGTTCGCAATCGCTACTGTTCATTACATGATCTTGTCATCAAAAACTTGGAAAAAATCAAAAAACCACGCTCTTCCAATGCGCAATCTCTCTACTAAATATATGAGTATTCCCTGTATATGTGTACAGGATGGTCGAAGTGTAAAAATAATCGCATTAAAGGAGCGTGCCTAAAACTTCATGATAGGAGAGAATAAACAGCTCAACCATTGCCATCCGCGCTACCATCTTAGATATTGACTCTAATGCCTTGACATTAGTCCATCATTCTTTCGACCAATTACAGTACTATGGATTAACCACATAGTTGCCTCACACATATTACATGGAGAATATGTTTTAGCTTATTTATATGCAGAAAGGTTGATGTAGCTGATGAGATTATTGTAAACAGTAATAAGAAAGAGCATCGAAACCTAATAATATTGTTCTATACTTTCTTGACATTCATGTTGGGTTGTATGGTTCTATATTCAGATCAATGTTAGCAGCATGCTCCTCTATACACCTATCACCGATGTCACACATTCAGGAATTTCATTTGATCTGATTTTTTCGATTCATTATGTAATGCCTGTCGGTGGATTGAATGATATGGTCAATTTGTATAACCGAATAGACAAATTAGAAGATTTGAATGAGAAAATATCTTAATGGCCATCTCGCATTGAATTTAGAATTATCTAATGTACGATCTGTAATTTACATTGATAAAAATATTAAAAATATGAGTCAAAGCGTAATGTAAAAAAAGAAAAAGAAAAAGATAAAATGAACTTTCTTAGTCATTGGTGATTTGTGTTATCATTTATAGCTGTATAAAGTAGAATATGGAATAAATATGTGCAACTTTATGGTTAGTGTGTTATACACTATTATTAATTCAGTATTTACACTTATTATCATGGATGCAATTTTTGCTTTACTATTTTTTTTACATTATTTGAGGCGTAATGATGGATTAGATGGCAAGATTAAAAAGATTTACCCAATGTCTTAATAAATGATACATGAAATGTCATATATCATAGATCTACGATGAGTTAATTTAAACTTGTGAATGTATTAAAAGCGGCACAACCAGATTATTTAAATAAAATTTCTTCAGTAAATAATACAGTTTCATTAGCCGTGGTATAAAAGTTTAATTAACTACTGTTTCTTTGTTTTTTCTTCAGCATTTTCTGCTTCCTCTTTGTATATGAAATTATGATAATTTAAAAGAGGAAACATATAAATGTTATTATTTACATTTTACTGAGATTGTAAATAATATATTATCTTGTACACATAATTGAATATTTTGGAATGACAAGAAGACGATTTGTACGCTCCTTGAAAAAAAAAAAAAGAAAAAAAAAGGATAACAGAAAAGAAAAATATGTATACTCATTGTAAACCATTTTGTGTCTTTTCGAAAGGATAGTCAATTGATGTACCAAGAATTTAACGTAGTATACATTGTACTTTTTGTCACAATGCATCATATATCATTCACGATTCTTTTCGCTTATTTCGCTCGTTACTGTTTTGAAATAAAACAATTATTTCAAGCCTACGAATGGAGAAGTTTAAAAAATGAAAGAAAAGAAAAAATTTTATGTATTTTATATCAGTCCTGATCAGTTACAAGCATTGTAGTAATTATTCAATATTGAAATTATCGAGATAATATTAATAAAATGAGACTTCTTCATATTCAATATTTGATATAACTTCATTTCAAGTTATAAGTTTGCATCTCTTGCCTTTCGACATTCTTTTTTTTTACGTCATTTTAATTATTCCTCTTACACGATGGTTTCTTTTTTACTTTTTTTTTTTTTGTCTAAATATTTACTCAATAAGTGTACCAGCGAATATATTTAACGGCGGGTTAACAGAAAATGTTCTCTGCTTCTGTTGTTTTTTTTTTTTTTTTTTTTTTTTTAATCAAAAGAAATATTACTAAATCTTAATTTTGTTTTGAACGTTTTTAATAATAATTGATATTTAACATATCAGTTAATAAACATTTTTTTATTGCAAATGACAATTCTTGATAAATCTTAATGATATTAAGTTGTTATTTAATATTAAATATTTTCAAACGCTATTTAAATCGATCGATTGTTATAGTATTTGAATCGGTCAGTATAACAGAACGTACTTTTAATTAATTGTGTAACGATTGCACTATATTGTTTGTTTTTTCATTATGAAGCACAACAAATATTATACCTTGTATATATGCACACACGTTTATTTTTATAAAATTTTATAGGCAGGTATTAAATATTTTTCTTTTTTCTTTCTTATAAACTTTTAAACTTCCCTTTACCATATCCGTTCGGTTATATAGTAAAAAAAAAAAAAATGTATTTATGAAAGACTAAATTGTAAGTTACTACTTGTGTTTAATGTCTTGATGAATTAAAAAAAAAAAAAAAAAAAAAAAACTTGATCGTTAAGACAGTAAGTTGCATTGTAATAAATTTGAAATAAAAAATTATTACGCACTACTTATTTACCATGTAATCTTTCATAAAATGATTAAACATCAATACAAAGTAATATTTGGAATTATTGTTTACGTTTTAAATGCCTCTCGTGAATAAAACAAATAAGAATATTTTACGAAAGAAGAGATGGAACGTTTTCTTTTTGTGTGTGCGTGTGTGTTTTTTTTTTAGATATCCTAAGAGAATTACGATAATAACTTGTAATTGTGAATTATTATTGAAAATTGTCGCGTAAACGGAATAAAAATAGTATCGATATTATTTTTTCATAATTTTTACTAGTTTCTTTCTTTTTTTTGTTTAAATCTATTTTATTATTTGAAATTCAATTAATTGTAGGTGGCGCTTCACGAAGAACAATAAGAATTTCAACTTTACTGGTTCAAATTTGGTGTAAATGTTAGGTCGCATATAATTTGCCGCTCGTTGATTGGTGTTCATTTTTGAGCCGCATGCGCTCTCTGTGAAAGAGGGGCATATGGAGTTATTTTGACAGTTTCAAAATGGTTTGATGGAGGACCGCGTGGATAAGTTATATTTATAATTATGGAAAAGTACGAAGTTTTAGGTCAAGTTGGTGAAGGTTCATTTGGGCAGGTGTATAAGGCGAAAAAACGTTCGGACGGTGAAATTGTGGCCTTCAAAGTTATTAGGAAAGTAAGTGTAGGATTTCTATGGTCATTGGTAGTTTATAAATAACTTTTATCTATCATTTGATTACTGTGCGAATATTTTTATTTTTATTTTTTTTTTCTACAGCGTGGTAGATCGTTCAAAGAACTTAAAAGTTTACGCCAAGAATGCGAGATTCAGCGTCATCTGCATCATCCTAATATTGTTCAAATGTTAGATTCTTTTGAAACCGAAAATGAGGTATGTTCGAGCTCGGTAATGGGTAACAATATCCTTCCTCTAATGCTCTAATTCTTATTGAATATTAATTACAGATTGTTGTTGTAACCGAATATGCTGATAAAGAATTATATGAAATTTTGGGTAAAGCCGGCCATCTTTCTGAGGAAAGAGCACAAGTTATAGCTTGCGATTTGGTTTCTGCGCTTTATTATCTCCATTCAAACAGAGTGTTACATAGGTTCGTATTTTTGATATTTTATTATTTTACCAGCAAAATTTTATTTTATTTTTATTCTTATTGGTACAGGGACCTTAAACCTCAAAATGTACTTTTAGAGGCGAATGGAGTGGCAAAATTGTGCGATTTTGGTTTTGCGCGTAGTATGAGTACTGGGACACATGTACTTACTTCTATTAAGGGTACTCCTTTATATATGGCTCCAGAGCTTATACAAGAACGTCCTTACGATCACAATGTAGATTTATGGTACGTAATCTCACATCGTGTTTGTTTCTTTTTTTTTCAATTATTAATTATTTAATGGATACAGATAAGATATATGTTACAGGTCTTTAGGTTGTATAGTTTACGAATTAGTTGTTGGCTCACCACCGTTTCAAACAACTTCTATTTTACATTTGGTTAGGCTGATACGTTTTGAAGCGGTTAAGTGGCCAGATTTTATTTCACCAAATTGCAAGAGTTTCTTACAGGTATGCAGTCATTCCATATCTTATGGTAATAGATTTTTATGAACTTTCGCATGGATAATGGTTTCGTTAACAGCTTTTTTTTGTTTTTCTTTCTTTCTTCCTCTCTTTCTTTGAAAGGGTTTGTTGCAAAAGGATCCTTCTCAACGTTTAACCTGGCCCGCGCTTTTAGAGCACCCATTCGTTAAAGATAGAATAATCATAGTAGGTGGTACGGTACCTACGCCTTTTACAACGCCATTGTCAGCTAGTCAAGCTAGAGCAAAACAACAACAATTGCAAAACTTATCGATGAGATCGACCAATCAATCAAAGTAATATATAACTAACAACGTTATATTTGTTTGTAGAATGGGAATTAGAATTGCTTAAATATTGTCGAATTTAAATTCTTTTAGAGTTCTCGAGAAAGCCGTTGAGAAGGTACAATGTCAAGAGAGAAAGCTACGAGAGCAAAGACAAAGGACGTGTATTTCTCAGCCGCGCTATCCAATGTTCCATGCCTATTGTCAGCATGGTCTTAATCATTGTCAGATACTTCGACGTAGCGAACCAAGTGGTACAGATTCGAGCGCCAGTATAGACGTACTATTGGGTAATCTTAGCTTGCGAGCATCGTTGAGAAGCGACTTGCTTGCCGCTGATCATGCCTTGTGTCAAAGCGATTGTCCTAATACGAATAACGAACAAACGTTTCCAATGATAAACAATAACTCTAAATCTGTCTATACGAGAACAAATGATGACGGTCAAAAGAAAACCAACGAATCCGAAGGTTACAACAAAAATGCACAAGGTGATGGATTAAACGTATTGCAACAAACCGAAGGATCGTCCGAAATTGAACAGATTTCGGGGAATGGCGATTGCAAGCAGACGTGTTTGAGTAAAGATTACGAATTGGAGTTTGGAAAGGAGGAGAATCTTATAGACAAACATGTTAGATTGCCAGATTGGAATCCGAGGGCTGTTGAGAGGCCGATAGAAAACGAAGAATGGGTCGCGTTTTTACAAAGATCCATGGAGGAGGTTATGGAAGGTGAAGTTGTCTCTTTGTTGCAACAAAATTGTGTATCCGTTTTCGTATCCCCGTTAAGAAATCAAGGGGCTGGTTGTCGTGTCGTAGAATACGTCGCTTGTCTTTTATCCTTACCCTTCGTTATATCGGTATCTCGAGAAAATCTAGAGAGCATAGAACGCGTTTATTTGGACGTCCGAGTGGTACCGAATCTCGTTTATGCGATAAAATTACTTATGTCAGAACGATCCGAAGGGGAAGCCGTTGTTGCGACAGGTGATTCTGCTGGTACAACCAGATCGGCATCTACGTTATCAGCCGACGAATTACAAGCTTTGGAATGTACGATGTTATTACTATGTAGATTGGTTTACGTTCAGGAACAATTTTTGACGCAATTTTGCGACGCCGTATACATTGTCAATGGGATGCCATTGTTACAACAATTATTGACTTTGGAGAAAAGAAAGGCACGGGTGGTCGCAGATTTGATAGCCATATTGAACAACATTTTACGTTCTCAACCCGAGAACGCCGAGCTAGTCGAAAAAGTTGTTCTCCAATCGAAAACTCATGGTATATGATTTGAACAGCTTCATTCATTCATTCATTTATTTCTTCTCTTTTTTTCCATTTTTTTTTTCTCTTTTTGTTATTTTATTTTTTGTTGTTGTTATTGTTGAATTTTGTAATACACGTTAATATATCATTTTTTACTTTCCTCTGTTCCAGGTGGTACGATCGAACAGTTTGGTAAGCTTCTTGGACATCGGCAAGGCGTATTGAGAGTTAGAACGTGCATTCTGATTAGACTTTTAGGAAGATTTTGTTGCAGAGCATTGCAACAGGTTTGGGGTAGACCTTTGAGAAATCTTATTGAAAATTTGTTGCTCGACGAGGAAGAAAACGTTAGAAACGTAAGTAAAATTGTTATTATCCGTTGTTTTTTTCTATTATATATATATATATATATATATATATATATATATATATATATATATATATATATACACATGTAAGAGACCTATTCGTTTTAGTCTGCCGAAGACGCGGTCGGAGAACTTAAACAATTAACGTACTATAATCAACTGAGTCCGGCCGGTTGAACGCACGGGGATTGATTTAATGGAATCGATCGATCGTTACGAAATGGGGCCAAACGAGTATATCACGAATTAATATAAATTATAAGTTATCAAGAGTTTTATAATACGATCAAAAGAGAAAATGTATCAAATATTTTCATATAAAGCTACGTTACAACTCGATAAATTTATGATGTTCGAAAGAGGGTTCTTTCGATCCTCGAAGAAATTCATGTTCCTATGTGATAGGGGAAATTTTTTTTTTTTTTTTTTTTAATAAGGTCGAGTTTTCAATTACACAGATTTATACATATATATATATATATATATATATATATATATATATATATATATATATATATATTTATATATATTTATATATATTTATGTTAGGTTGGTTTAATTGAACTGTATTATTTTCTTTTTCTCTCTACCTACATCCAGTCGTTCTCAATAAATAGCACATATTTTACTTAGATACTGTTAAGATGGAATATTTTTTTTTTTTTTTTAATCCAACGCCCATATAAAAGAAAGATCTTCCCCCGATTCGCTGGTAATTTTTTCTTCTGTCTCACGGTTGTTGCATTCGTCTTTGTACATAGCCTGTAATTTCGACACGTCGATTTTACTGAATCCGTTACGCTGTCCGATTTTTGCATTCTCGACCTGCATTGAACGAAATTAATAAATCATCAATCGATTGATCACCGATCTGTACCCGTTCCTTTAACCCAACGAGTATCTTTTCAGTTTTCCTTTTTATAATACCTTAGGTGTTATAGTCTCTTGTCCGTTCGCGGAGAACGCATGTGCACTGTAATGCATCACGCTGGAATAATCATAAGGGTAACCAAAGTCCGTGACTGTATCTATATCATACTTCTTGAAATTATGTTCTTTTCCTGTATAAAAAAAAAAAAAAAAAATAATAATAATTATCCTCATATATATCCAAATCGATTGAAACGTGCTTGAACATTTCTAATTCGACATGTCGCGAGAACGAGAAATTTGTTAAAATGGAAGAGAAAACCGTGTAACGTTGTCGCACGAAAAGAACAAAAAAAATATGATGATGAGGAATAATAATAATAATAATAATAATAATAATAAAAAAACAGCGCCATTGTTCGAAATAGAAAACGTACCCGGTTTTATGTTGTCCCAGTGTATTACGACCCATTCGTCACGGTTAGCGGCACTCTGTTGGTGATAAAATCCCAGAGCATGCATCAGCTCGTGAACGACGACACCGTGCCTTACGCATCCGCCAACTTGCAAGTTTAATACCTGCCCCTTACCGTGACGGCCCACCATGGACCAACATCCCGATGCATTGCCCTGTATACGTATGTAATCGTTATCGGATTCCTTGTACGGACGGAAACGCAAGCAGGTCTTGTTGTGATACTCCTTTATGCCGCTTTTTATCACCTTGATATCCGAACGATCTGTTGAAACAAAGGTATTGTCGCGGAACGACGCGTGTAAATGAAGATCGATCCATTTTATTTTCTTTCTTTCTTTCTTTCTTTTTTTTTTTTGAATTTTTTCTTACCGAAATCTTCCTCCTCGATGTAGTACGGTACTATGCCGTTGGGCCAACGCGTCGCAGTATCCAAAATACCATTTCTACCGCTTATTTTATTTTCCGCAGAAAGCATTATGTCACCCTGGTAAAGACCACTGAGCTCCCATATATTTTCCGGATCCTCCGGTTTCCACGAATTGATTCGTCTCGCTGTAAAGGAAAAAAGGGAACATTCGTTGTCACGTTCCGAATATCCTCTACGCCCGGAAAGAAAGATGTAAATGGCTTTTTGGTTCTTTTTTTGTTTTTCCTTTTCTCAAATTATCCCCTTACCGATCTCCACGTGATCGTATCCGACCTCGAAGTTTCCTTGGTTCCTCGGTTCCGGGGGTATCGGATGTCCGTGAGATCCTCGATGGCTCTTCGATGGAAATCCGATGCTCGTAGCAACGAACAACGAAAATATTAAAAGCTCTCTTACGGGAGTCATCGCTGTGCCGATCCTCGGAAAACTGACGATGATCGTTTTTGAAAACAATCCTTTTATATGCGACGGGAATGGTTTTCCTTTTTTCTTTTTTCTTTTTAGTGTCCCAGTACTGCGGATGGACTTCCGGATAAATGATATGTAAAACACTGGTCTATCTTTTGAAGCTTCGTACGTCTGAATAACAATGCTTTTGAATAGTACGCTTATGGGGAGTAACTGAAAGGTAACGATCGGTACTGGTTGTTATGTAATGGATTTTATCATTTCGAAAATAAGAGATTTTGTGTGTGTGTGCGTGTATCGCTTGTAATTCTATTTTTTTTTTTTTTTTGATTTTTCATCAAATATCGATATCTAACAATTTAATTTTTATCGCATTTAGATATAATCAGAATTTTATCAAGGCAAATAAAATCAACTAGGTCTCCTCGTTTCGTTGATTTTTGTAAGTAATTAACCAAACACAAAGGTGTATATATATATGTATAGAAATGTTATCTACACGTACATGTGTACATTGTTAAAAAACACATTGTACGTGTTTCTATAGTTGAAAACGTGAAAACGCGTGAAAGGGCACCCGTGAGCTCCGTTCGTTTGACTCTCGCATACGAACGAGAACGGCCAACTTCGACATAGTTTATTTGGGTCGAAAATCATACGATAAGGGGGAATGCGAGCTGAATTTAAATTCCGCGCTTTATCGTCTTACTCGAGGCCCAGAGTCTCGCGACTTATCGAGTACCTCTACGGTGCCGTCTTTTAAAAATATCCTCCTTTTCTCAACGGAGGAACGAACGAACGAATGAATTTAATGTTTTCAACGTCGAATAAGATGCACTCTCGACCGACGATGAACGAGAGGAACTGCGAGAGTATATGTACATATACATATATATATGTGTGTGTGTGTGTGTGTGTGTGTACATATATTTTTTTTAACGACGTCAAACCTTTTTGTGAAGCAAATAAAAAAAAAGAAAAGAAGAAGAAAAAGAAGTGAAAGATCAAGAACGAAAATAAGATACGATTATCTCCCGAACGTGCCAGAGATACGAATCGATCTTTCCCGCCCCGTGATCTTAACAAACTGATGTTTCTCCAATCATTGAATTTAAAATCGAAACGGAAGATAACGTATAATCGAATAAATCTAATAAATCTTTCGTCATTCGTCGATGAAAGATATCGTTCGCGTTAGATTCTCTCTTTATCTTCTAAACGATCGATCGATCGATCGTCTATGGATAGATGATTCAAGAAAAAAAAAAAAAAAAAAAAAATAAGAAAGAAACGAAACGAAACGAAACGAAAAGAAAAGAAAAGGGAAGGGACAAAAAGGCTACCACCGCGCAGCCACGTTGTGTAGGTAGAGAACCTGGTTGTAAGAAGGAGGCGCCCGATCGAATCTCCGGCATCCCGAGTGCTCGAGGCGAACACTTGGATGTGGGTCAGAATGATTCGGTAGCCGGCCGCGTAATTCAGTACATCGGTATATTATCTTCTTCATCGTTTCGTGCGCCTTTCCCTCTGGGCCTCCGAGAGCGGGCCTCCTCCTCCTCCTCCTCCTCCTCCTCTTCCTCCTCCTTCTCCTCCTTCCTCCTTCCTCCACCTCCTCAACGATCCGTGGTTTCCCCCGCGTGGTTCTCCTTCGTGTGATGACTCCTGTGTGCCACGTCCCGGGCCCCCTCACGTTCGAGTAGAAGGCGAGAGAAAAAGGCGTGCAATTATAATCGCGTGAAATTAACGGTAGCGATTACGTGCCTCCTCTACCGGAGTTTCTTGCCGACCTAAAAAAATATCAGAGACCGAATCATTACTCTACCCGGGGAGAAAAAGACAGAGAGAGAGAGAGAGAGAGAGAGAGAGAGAGAGAGAGAGAGAGAGAATAATCGACTTCCGCTTCGCGAGATATATCCAATCCCTATGGTTAATCCCAACGTGCCACCGTGAACACGTTACACGTTCGTACGTATGTACATACTCGATATCCATAGAACGAAGTTTCACATACGTAAAGTTACGTTATAGGGGAAAACGTACGCGCATGCATAGAGTAAATACGCGCGCGCGCGCTCACAGACACACGCACACACATGTATCCCAAATTTATTTTACATGTACGTATACGTTAGAACGATAACTACTATGAAGCGTTATTTAAACATTGATTATCTTAAAATCCATTCCCCGCTCGGTATTTCGATTCATAAGGAAATTTCAGATCAGCCGGTACGATTATAACGCGTTCCGTTCGAGCGTTAATGAGAGAATGGTGGTTAGATTGTTTTTTCTTCTTCTTCTTCTTCTTCTTCTTCTTCTTTCAGCAGGAAAGGAAAGGAAGAAAAAGGAAAAAGAAAAAAGATCAGATATAGTTGGCTCGCGCGCATAGTAAGTCGCGAGCCCGAAAATCTTCGAAGGCAGAAAATTGAAGGCAAGGCCAACGACCGAGGCGTTCCAGATTCGGGTAGGTATACGCGCTCCTCGTAGCCTAAATTCTAACCGGACTTCTTGGAACCTCTACCGAACAAGAATGACTCTTTCACGCTCGCTACGGGGAGTTTGACTTTTACGAGCGTCTAACGAAGAAAACGCCTTTACTTCTTTCTCTCTCTGTCACTCCTTCTGTCCGTCCGTATCTTTCCCTTTCTTCCTTCTCCATCCCTTCTCCATCCCTTCCCCTCTTTTACTCTTCCCTCCTCGTCCCTTCTTTCACCAATCCGATCGATACACCTGCGAAACTCTCCTCTTACCCATCCTACTCTAATTTTGATCATCTCCCGATGATAAAATAACAAGTCTTACCAATGATACTTCTTCATGTATTGGCCGAAAGTCAGGGGCTTGTCCGAGGCCTGTCAAGATCGACGCTTTACGATGGCAACGCGAATTCTTGGACTCGCGACGGCTCGGCGCCAAAAGATCGCTGTAATTTGCGGTGAAATTGCGATTGGATCGGTCGTAAATTTCATTGGATGCACGCAACGAGAGTAGGGGTAGGAGGGGTCGAGGGCGAGGAGGAAAAAAGGAGAAAAAGAGTAAGAGGGGAAAATAAAAAAAAAAAGAGCAGGAGGAGGAGGAGGAGGAGGAGGAGGAGGAGGAGAGTGAGGCGCGTTAAACGAGCGTATTGACACGCGTATCCGCAAGAGGGTTTCGTTTTTGTTTTGTTACTTTATTTTATTTTTTTTATTTTTCTTATTTTTTATCAACGAATCCAACAGAGGAAACGATAATTCTAACGATCCAAAGGGATTTGATTTTCTTCGACCAAGTCGTCGTTCGCGACGTTTTCGCGTCTACAAGCTGGGATGGCGGGTGGGAGAGAGGGGGGGGGGGCAGAGAGGTTTACTTTTGCTTTACGACGTGTCGAGTTGAGTTAATCGACGGATAAGCAGCCGTCGTCGTTGTGATAAGCACGACGATAGTTATTAATGATCGAATCCCCCCCCCCTCCGCACCCCACCCCCCACCTTCACCACCCTTCCGCGAGGAAATAGCGTTGGTCGGTGTGCACGTGCCGTTCCACGTGGCGAACGGGTCAACGATCCGTCTTATAAAATAAGTTCCGAGTCCCATTCTCTTATCTTTTCGCTAAAATAGTATTCGATAGGAGTAACCTTTACCGTTCCCCCCTCCTCGTTAATCTTATTTCAATATGGATGGGGGAGAAAGAGAGAGAGAGAGAGAGAGAGAGAGAGAGAGAGAGAGAGACGGATAATACGAGAGTCAAGCGTTAATTTGTTTTTCTCGTTCTTATCTTTACTATTTCGATCTTGATCTACGCTACGCCTTGGAGGAGTTAAGTAAGAAAGTTAAAAGTTATTTGAAAGAAAATAAAAAATAATAAAAGATAAAAAAAAGGAAAAAACGGCAATAAAAGATTTCACTTCATCTCGTTTCATTTATTTGAGCAAATTTTCTTTTCTTCTTTTATTTCACGAGTACATTGTTATCAACGCCTTAAAGGCATTCGCTCGTATTATTTTCCCTTTCCTCTTCAAATTCGATACGATGATATACGATAAGTACCTAAGTAGGTATTTACATATTTATTTACTTATTTACTTACTTAGTTAGTTACTTAGTTACCGCTTACGAATGTTCGTTAACAATATTTTGTTTCCTATATATAATCATGGATCAAGTTTTAATTTTTATAATACCGTTTGGTCTCGGTGTATCGCCGACAGATGTTTTAACCGCTATTATGTAGACGTACTTACGTACATACTATACGCGCACATACTAAACCCCACCTTTAAACGTAGGGAAGCGTTTTCGATGAAGTTTCACTTGTTCCATGTATACAGGGTATTTACGTTTATCCCATCGGTTCACTTCTTTTCGTTTTTCTCTTACCTTCTTTTCTTTTCTGTGTTTTTTTTTCTTTTTCTCTTGATCTTTTCCCTCTCTCTCTCTCTCTCTCTCTCTCTCTCTCTCTCTCTCTCTCTCTCTCTCTCTCTCTCTCTCTCTCTCTCTCTCTCTCCTTTTTCTTTTGCGAAAGTTTCGTACCTATCATGTTACCCACGAGCGCAAATCGATCGGGACGCATGGCGTCCTACGAGTTTCGTATTCTTTAATCTTTTAGATCCTATAAGCGTATTAAAAGCGCCTTCGCACTTTCGGTTACGTAAATGTATTTGTGTCGCTTATATAGAAAGAGAAGAAAAGAAAAAAAAAAAAAAAAAAAAAAGAAAGAAGCAAAAAGAAATCAAAACGCGTTAACTCAAACCTCTCGTATTATTATTAAATTTTGTTTACCTGAGCCCTAACGGTTAACGCCAAAATAATGTTATACGGCATTCTAAGGGTTAATAAATAACGAATGTGAAAACGATCCTTTATATCACGTCTCTCACGAAATTGAAAAATTAAAGAGAGAGAGAAAGAGAGAGAGAGAGAGAGAGAGAACAGGATGCATAGTTCTCCTTGCGTAGGAGTTTTATATGTCGCTTTATATCCGTGACTGAAATCTAGTTCCGTGCCCATTTCTAAACGATTATGGTCGTTTCAACGTCAAGGAGCAGTAAAATTTATCATCGTAGCGTAACAACCATTAAAACTCGAAGTAAGCAGATATTTTCTTGTATTTTCGTTCGTCTTTTATATATGTGTGTGTGTATTTTTTTTTATTAATACCGAACCAAAAAAAAAATAAAGAGAGAGAGAGAGAGAGAGAGAGAGAAGGAAAAAAGAAGAAAAGGGGAAGGAAAGGGAAAAAAAAGGAGCAAGGAAACGAGAAAAATAAAAAGAATGAAAGAAAGAAAGAAAGAAAGAAAAAAAAGACCATTAACATTCCATCGAAACGTCGACCTAAAAATTCGTAAAAATATATTCATATGCATTATGCATGTAAAATCTTGTTCCTCTTGGCGTTCCTCGTTCTCTCGTCATCGGCCGATACGATTTCGGGGACCTATAGTTGGTAATATGTACCATACGACGTATGGGTACGTACATAAAGGTGGAAGGTGAGCTCGAGGAGAGCACGCTCGGAGTAGAGGCATGTTTCGAAGTGCGATATTGCGACGGGGAGATATTTTTAGCTGCACAACAGTTAACCTCTTTATCCTGCTTTACGATCCCCGAAGCTCCGAGCGTCACTCCTGCGGTACGATCTTCTTTATTTCATTCGATATTGCAACGTTAACCGATAAGCAGAGATAATAAGTAAAATCGATCCATCCGAACGATCCTAAAAAAGAGAGAGAGAGAGAGGGAGAGAGAGATTCATAAATTGCCAAAAGAATTTTCTTTTATTTCTTCACACATATATATATGTGTGTGTGTGTGTGTGTGTGTGTTTGTGTGTGTGTAGTTTCACGTGTCTCTTGTATCAATACAAACGAAACTAATCAATCAATCATAATCAATGTTCATTGTTGCAATATCTGAGGTATCCCTGTCAAAGAAGAAGTAAAAGAAAAAGAAGAGGAAGAAAAAAGGAAAGAAAAGAGAGAGAGAGAGGAAAAAAAGAAGGAAGCCTCGAGAGTTTTCGAATCCTCGTACTTTCACGTACGAACCTGACGACTGTCGATAGGCTCGACTTTTTTTTTTACTTTTTCTTTATTTTTATTATTTTTATTATCCTTTTTTCTTTCTTTCTTTCTTTACTTTTTGCCAAGAGCACGCGCACCGAATGGATCTCTCGATGGAGATCCTCGAGGAAAAGAGGCAGCTTGGTGGAGGTAGAGTGCCGTAAAGGATCTCTCGTAGCGGCCGTTCGTATACCTCCGGTAAGCGTCCAAGTCCCTCGTGAACCACTGACCCACTGGGACCACTCCGGACCATTGGGACCAACTCGAGGATGTATTTCGGTAGTGAGTAAACTCAGCGAACGGCGGCGGACGTTCTCCGTTCATTGACCCTTTCCTTTCCCTCTTTCTCTCTCTCTCTCTCTCTCCCTTCTCTTCGTTCTCGCCAGTGGCGCCCACGGCTTTCAAACGGTCGTCGTCGTTCTTGCGTATTCATCGATAAACACGCGAGCTGATATACAACCTCGTGAAAAGTGCCGAGGGTTTATGATTACCAACGATTATTCCGATCTATATTCTCTAAGATTAACTAGATCGTCCAGATTGACTATTATTACGAGGAAATACGTCTTGATGGTACATACGAAGAGAGAGAGAGAGAGAGAGAGAGAGAGAGAGGGAAAGAGAGAGGGAGAGATACGGAACGTTCGGTTTCTTTTTTACGAGGTAAGAAATCGCGAATACGATTGGCTGCATAAAAATCATGCTTCGTCCGAATATATTTGTACAATTAAAAGCATTCCTCTCGTTCGAACGGACATAGGTTACTTTCTTTAACGAGTCTTCCTATATTGATCCTTGGTAAACGATATATTGAAAGAGAAATAATAACGAGGAAGCTTCTACCTTGGATAAAAAAAAAAAAAAAATACACACACACACACACACACATATATATATATATCGAGCTTTTTAGAAAAGGGAATCACGTATGGCACTTTACGAGAATCCTGATGGATTGGGAACGATGTACGAGTTTAGGGTTAAGAAAAGGTTGATCGATGGAAGGAGGAAGCATGGAAGGAAGGTTGAAGGTTGTCCGCGTTGTCCGAGCACGTGGCCGATGGGCCGTTATCTAGCGGGCCCATGTACGAGGCCCTCCGCTTTGTGGAACGACCTGATCATTGGTCGGTCCTACGGCATTAAGTTTCCCCTCACTCTTTCCCTCTTCCCCTCCCCTCCCCTCCCCCCTCTCTCTCTTCTTCGTCTTCTTCGTCTTCTTCTTCTTCTTCTGTTTCGCTTCACGCTTGGAAACGGTGAGGCAGGAGGGAATAGCACGCCTTCGACACTCGGTCATACACCTGTGAGAGTGAAAGTGTCCTCCGCGTCCCCCTCCTCCACCTCCACCTCCATCATCGCCATCACCATAACCACCACCACCACCACCACCACCACCACCACCACCACCACCACCACCGCCACCATCTCGCAGTACCACCACCGATGCCTTCCTTCGACTCGAGCCAATGTCTCCTCTCGCCTGTCCTACGAGAGTTGACCATCCGCAGGCCACAAGACTCGAGAGCCCAAGAACACCAGAGAGTCCCAACTCTATTCCAATCGGTCTCGGGCCCGACAACAATCTGTGTTACTTGTTAAACGGACCCCCTCCCTCCCCCTCCCCCACCCCTCCCCTCTACGATTTTCACTCCTCCGGTTTATTATTATTCATTCGATTTACATACGTGTCAGCGTGGTATTTTATTTGTATTACGTAGGATTCGTTTCGACGATCTTTTTCTTTCTCCTTTCTTTTTTGTTTCTTTTTTTTTGTTTCTTTTTTTTTTCCATTCTTCTTTCTTCTCCCTCTTCAAACGCGCAATTCCGTTGACATACATATGCATATTGATACTTACTCGTCGCGAATCGTCCCGACGATAATTGAGATAAAAGGATTTTTGATTTAACGAAAAAAGAGGAAAACGGCAGCCAATAGTACGGCGCCATTCCGTTTTATTCATATTCGTTTTCTTTTACGAAAAGTAATGATAAATGTTCGGGATAGATGTTAGTTATCGAATCGGTTAATACTTTTCTTATCGATCGCAAGCATCGACGTTGATATTTAAGGTTTTTCCATAATTGCTACGCGTCCAATCGTAGGATGATCATTCCTTCCATTATATTATTCGTGATCATAATTACGACGATGGCATTACGTAATGTCATTCATTGGTAAAAAAACAAAACCAAAAAAGGAAAAAGAAAATAAGAGGAAAAGAGAAATCCTTGCAAATAAATCCTCGTGAGATTTTCGTCAACTTCAATGTCCTATGACTATTATGTTGTACGGACTCGTCGGTAATTAACTTCAACTTCCGCACGTTAATGGCTCTTAGTTAATACCACCCGATAAGTAATCACGAAGTGAAAATAACCAGGCGCTCCTTCCCGTCCTAACTTTTCTCTTAACCTTAGTGTCAACCTTAGATATGAACTTGGTGGTGCTGGGTCAAAGTAGAAACAAGTATGACGGGCGACGTGACTTCCGTCATGCACAGGACTATTTTCGATCGTTTCAGAATCGACTTTGTTGAGTTTTCGACGATAGAGAAAAAGAGAGAGAGAGAACATTTTGTCGGCCTTTTTATCCTTTTATGTACGTACGTACACGAAAGAAGAGAAAGAATCTCGCGAAGCTTCGAGCAAAGAGGCAATGGAGAGACGAGGAGAGCCTTCTCTTTGGACTCTTTTTTTTCTTTTTTTATCTTTTCTTTTTTTTTTTTTTTTTTTTTTATTTTTGGTACCTCAGGAGCGGGGTCACCTCGCTAACGGCGTTCGACGGGTCTCGTAGCAGAGGCTACATTATTTATGCTGCGACATAAATCTTCTCTGGCTTCTCCTTTCCTCTTCTCTCCTCTCCTCTCCTCTCCGAATGTGTCACGTCAATAACACGATCCATACGATCGCCGAGAAACGATCCGGGCGAATCCGTGATAAATATAGTATAAGAGCTTTTACGAGATAGAAATTCGTGGATTCGGTTGATTTCTTTTTTAGGGAAAATCCATCTTTCGTTACGTTATTTATTTATTTATTTTTTTTTTTTTACTTGGGCTGTTTGGATTCGTCATTTACGAGGATTCCTATCGATAAGTCGATACTTTTCAATTTTACTCGGGGTAGGTTAAATCGATTAATTTAAAAGATATTATTCGTCGTATACGAATGATATTAATATTAATTAAATAGATAGATAGATAGATAGATAGATAGATAGATAGATAGATAGATAGATAGAGAGAGAGAGAGAGAGAGAGAGAAAGAGAGAGATAACGAAATAAACGAATAATTTGTAGATTTAGCACAAACTAAATGATCGAGAAGAAGCCACCAAATAGCCACGGGACCGAGAGTATATAACCTTTGGCTGATCATTCATTATCATAAATTCGCATTAGAAATTTCGTTAATAGACAATATCGCGAGTCTCGCATGCTGATGAGTCGGGAAAGCTTCAACTTTCGAGTACGACGACCCCGGAGTACACAGCTAAACGTCTCTCGGTCCTTCCTTTATGGATCTAACAAATGATTTTCGAACGATTCCATATATCCCCCGCGCATTAAATCCAACGCTTACAATTCGACAATATATAAAATAATTGTTTTTTTTTTCTTTCATTATCATCGTCAAAGCTTCATTCGTATTATCATCCAATAAGTCGTATTTAAAGAGGGACGAATAAAAAAGGCAAAAAAAAAAAAAGAATAAAAAAGAAAGAAAAAAACGAATAAATAAAAAGAAAGAAAGAAAAGTCTAATAGGTATCAAAATCGATTCTTTTCATTTCCTGATATCTTATTGATAATGATACTCGTACATCGATACACGAAACAACTTTCCACTTTCTTTTCCATACTTTTCGATTCTTTTCACTTCCTGATATCGTCTCGATAATAAAACTTGTAAGTGCTCCGATCACGATACGACTTTTATTCGGCGGGGGAAGAAAAGAAGGAGGGGCAAAAATGAAAGAAAAAGAAGAAGGAAAAGGAAAAAAGAGGGTTATCGCGGACAAACATTTTGTTCGATCAACGAAGAAATCGTATTATCGCATATATATATATATATATATATATATATATATATATATATATAAATATAAAATAAGTTTCGATAAATCTATATAGCCTGGTATAATAGCAATGCCCGTCAATATAAGATTTAATATTTCTTATGTATCCACCACCACCTGTTCGTACGATTTATATTCTTTCCTATATAGATTATTCGTTACGCTCGATATAACAACACGATTCGCCGGTATATTAAAAATATATTATCGTTCGACGATACGGCGCACGTTACGAGTGGCAACTCGAGCATCCTCTTGCTCTTGGCGTATTGGTTGGTCGGTTGATAGGTAGATAGGTAGGTAGGTAGGTTGGTAGGTAGGTAGGTAGGTAGGTAGGTAGGTATTCTTTCATGGTCGATTTCACGCATTCGCCGCACCTCAGGATTCGAGATTCGACGATGCCACCGCGATGAAGAAACTTTCTTTCCGCGGTATACGGTTTCCTGCGTATGGTTACGGAATCGATGCGGTAGGTCCGAAAGACGTTTTCGAACCTTTTTAGTTTTTTTTTCTTTTTTTTTTTTTTTTTTTTTTTTTTTACAAGTACGTAAATTCACGAAAATATCGTTTGGTTGGTTTAGGATCGCGAAGGGTGGATGGGTGGGGTAGGGTCAAGTCGGGACGGGGCAAGAGGAGGAAAGAATAGAGAGGAGAGTAAGAAGAGAGCCTCGATCTATAAAAAATCGTTAAGATAGATTTCTTTCGAATGAAAAAGAGAGACAAAGACAGAGAGAGAGAGAGAGAGAGAGAGAGAGAGAGAGAGAAAGGGAGAGACGTGGCATTTGATTAAAAATTCGATCCTCTTATCGTCGCATTTTTATTAACGTTATAGATAAGGATAAAATATAGGGAGAGTAATAATGGTTTTTCGGTGGCGTAACAGAATTTTATAATTCCACTAGTGGTCGGGCTACTCACTCCTCCATGCATGGGACGGGCACGACAACTAGAGAGGGTCGACGACCGTGTTTCAACGCATAAAATGGGGTACGAACGCGGTCGTAGAGCGTACGCGAGAACGTACGTACGTAGTCGCGTTGTACACCTAAGCTTCTCGAGCTCTCTCAAGAGAAAGAGAGAGAGAGAGAGAGAGAGAGAGAGCGAAGGAGAGCGTGAGCACAATAACGAGTAACTCGGACGCAACGTGAGTGTGGTGGCCTCGCGAACGGGACGAGCCGGTAAAAACGGACGAATCGTTGGTTCGGTGGGGTAGGCCCGGGTCCGCTCTCTAGAATCGTTCCGTTCCAAAAGAGAAAGAAAAAGAAAAAGGAGAAGGAGAAAGAGAAAGAGCGAGAGAGAGAGAGAGAGAGAGAGAGAGAAAGAAAGAACATAAAAATTAAAAGAAAGGATAAAGAGAGTGTGTCATCCGTTCATAATTTAATCGGAATGATTTTCGATCGAACGTATGTACATATATAATATAATATAATGCATTTATTACAGATAAAAAGATGAACAAATTTTATAAAGTTCTTTTTTTTCAGATCTTAACGAGTGTCCTTGATACGATTGTTTCACGTACTATCCATCCATCTACCTATCTACCTGTGTGTTTGTGCAAATTTGTGTATGCAATGTGATCGGTAAACATTTTCTTTTTCTTTTTCTTTTGTTCTTTATGCCGATATCAGTATCGTTACATTAGCCAGCTATGATTTTTATTTATTCCTCGTCGTCGTTGTAAATGTTGCATTAGGCCGTCAAGTAGGAAACTTCTAAGTTATCAATCAACTTTGCCATTTTATCTACAAATTTTATCCTTGACGACCTAATAAAAGTATATTCTTTTACCACTCTTTTATTTATTTATTTATCGATCGATTTATTTATTTATTTAATTCGCTTTTTTTTCCACGAGATACATACGTGTGTGTATATATATATATATATATATATATGTATCACGGTAACGTTTAACGCTAAACGAATTCGAATCGAGTATTAAACGGGAAGGGAGAGAAATGGATTCAGGAGAATCTTTTTTTTTTCGAATGGAGCTCGGTCCCTAACCTACGCGCAGCATCCTTCGCGTCTCTAATATGACGTCAACATTGAGAAATCGGCTTAGCTGTCATCCAGACACAGAGGCTATGATCGCGCCTCGAGCTAACCGATTATTTTCTTTTCTTTTCTTTTTTTTTTTTCATTTCTTTTCTTCTCTTCATTCTTTCTTTTTTCTTCTCTCTCTTTCTCCCCTCTCTCTCTCTCTCTCGTCTTCACTCTTTCTATCTTTCTTTCGAGACACGTAGAGATTTGGGTTAAGAATGCCGGGCACTATCGTCGTTTCGTTTGGTCGTTAAATTAGAAACAAAACGAGTATGATATTAGAGAAGATTCGTGTTGAAAAGATGGATGGATAGATAAAGAGACAGAGAGAGAGAGAGAGAGAGAGAGAGAGAGAGAGGGACGAAAGGACGATCTGATCTTTGAACGATTATTTCTCTCTCAGTCGAACTAATCCTTTCGTCGTTTTTATCCATGATACCTTTTCTTTCATCGATACTTTCGTAATCGCTTTGGACTCTCGTATTAGTCGCTTGAAAGACAATGAACAAGAAGAAGCAGAAGGAGAAGATGAAGCAGAAGGGAAAAAAAAAACGAAATAGAAATAAAGACCGAACGATCGCGAAAGCAGATCGAAACTGAAACACTTCGTTATAATGGGATTTCTATCGGGGCTAAAGATCCCGATAAAGAAATCAACGACGTTTGAAAATTCGTCTCAACTTCCGACTTCGTTATCGTTATACCAGAAAAGTTTCGTTTTACCTCTTTTTTTTTTTTTTTTTAATTCTTTTTTCTTCCCGGTTCTTTTCCTGTTCCTTGTTTACGAAGTCGTTAAACTTCGAGAGTAGGAAGAGGCAAGGGGAAAAATAAAAAGAGGATGGAGTATCTATCAATTTATTAAGAGAACGTTCGCACCTCTACGACCTGAGCCAACACCCATCGGTTTTGTTTCTCGTCGAAGGGCTCGTCGTAGGAACGGTCGTTATCCGATGTTTATGTTCCTTTTTCGAGAGAGTGCTTGGAGTCGCGTGCACACGATTCCAAGACCACGACGACGAAAAGTTTGTTCGCGCGCGATTCTCACGTACATTCACGTTCAGCTTTATGTACTCTCGCGAGTGAGCGAGCGTGCGTGCGATCGAACGAGCAAAAGCAGTAAACCCAGAAACGCGGTTGGGGCCAATGCGCCATGTGTCTTCTTTCACAGGGCAACGAACTCGGCTCTCGCTGCGACAACCGCGGTTGTCACTAGCTACGGCACTGCCCGAGGAGCACACTCGATGAAACAACCAATCGAACAATCAATCGATCCAACAACGTTCGATCTTCCGAGACACAGGGATCCTTCCTCCTGTTTGATCCATCCATACACGCACGTACACGAGAGCACAAATACAAACTCGTCTATTTAATCGAATTAAAAGTTAGCTTAAGATTATCCTTTGCCTCTCTGTATGGATTTCATTCGATCGTTCGAAATGATCTATGATTTTATCGATCACACGTATTCCTCGTACGAACGCAAACGCACATTACACACGCGCATACATATGCACACACACAGAGAGAGAGAGAGAGAGAGAGAGAGAGAGAGAGAGAAAGAGAGGCACACATATGTCCTCTTCATATGTTCTGAAATATTCGTCGAAAAGCACCTCCTCCTTTTTCTCTACCAAACGTCGATTCGTCTCAACTTGTCGGATTATTTCGTAAGTGTCATGGATTCTGTTACGATGGCAATGGATATACATAAATACATAAATACATACGTACGTACGTACATACATATATATATACATACATACACATACAAAATCCTTATCCGACGCGATAACGATTTATCTTTTCGAGAGTACGGGACCATGGAGAGAAATCTTTCGAGGATGGCACATTTTTTTTTTTTTCTTTTTACGCAACGAATACGAACTTTTGCGAGATCCTGCCACGAAATGGACGATTATCGCTTTAAGAAATAACGTTAACACAATAATAAAATTATCATCATACATGGATCATTCTATCGTTCTCGTTTCTGACGATACGATAGACTAAAAGGATACATTGACGAGAACGATAAAGAGGCGTCTATTATCATTGATAAGATCACGATTCATCGTCGTCGTCGTTGCTATTATTATTGTTATTGTCATTGTTGTTAGTGTTATGGCGTCAATAATGGTTGTTATTGTTATTGTTGTTGTTGTTAAGATCGACGATACGTTCGTTGCTTTCTTTTATAATCTCCCCTCCCCCGGACGTTTCTGTTACTCGCGAGTAGGTACGCCGACGAGGTGATTGAACTTAAGATTCAAATGAGCACAACATGTCGATCTCACTGTATGTACGGTACGTAAATACATTTAATGTTACCGGCGATCGGAGATACTACTCTCACCGATTCTTGCCTCTCGCTCGATTAAATGAGCACGATTAATATTGATCCTCGCGCGAACGATGAGCATAAATTAGTCTCGCTCCAAAAGAGAGTATCTCTCTCTCTCTCTCTATCTCTCTCTCTCTTGTTGGATTCATTTCTTCTAAATGGCGAAGAGGGGGACTTTACGCTCCTTACGAAATCGGCGATGTGTAGATGAGGGGAAAAGAAAAAAGAGAAAGAAAGAGAAAGAGAGAGAGAGAGAGAGAGAGAGAGAGAGAAGGGTTACGATTTTACGTAATAACATACGTCTTCTTGTGTCTTCGTCTAATTATCGTCTCAAGAAGTCGCGTTTCCTTCTTACCTCCCTTTCTCCTTTCTTCCCTTCTTTTCTTCGGTCGTGCATCGAATGCCGAACGGGCCACGGTGTGGGTCGGAATACGAGAGTCGTGAAAATAGCGTATTAACGAAATTAGCATAAGAGGAGAAAGTCGCGGTCGTCGGCCGCGCGGCCACGTTCTCGCGAGTGCCGAATCTCGCGAGTATTCTCTCTCTCTCTCTTTCTCTCTTTTTTTTTTACGAATGGCTCTCCCTCGAAACACGGATGAAGGAGACGCGGAGGAATGATAAAAAAGAAAAACAACATAAAAACTCCCTTGGAAATTCGGTCTCGACTCGAGCGATGATAAGTCGACCCGATCTCCGATAACACACGCACGCACGCAGGCACGCACACCAATCCTACTTTTTGTGACGTTACGATTGTTAAAAAAAAAAAAAAAAAAAAAAAATAAAAAAGAGCAAGAAAAATACTGATTTTGTCAGATCGATCGTATGCACGCGTGTACGTATCCCTTTTAATCGATCGAATCGTTTCATCGATTTTATGCGTTAGAGATCGGATTTACGTAGGTAAGAGTATCTACGTGTTATATACACACGTATATCGAAATAATTCGGTCGTTGTTCGATAATCGATCACAACGATGCGAGATGATTACTTTATCTTAGAAAAAGGGAAAATATTTCGACGAGAACAAAAGAAAAAGAAAAGATTAACTTCGAGAGAGTGATCTCGAGTAATGAGTACAACGAACGTCAAAGTTTCATCGAGATCGTCGTAGGTTATTCGCGATGGATAATAATCTTTACGAATTAGCTTCAACGTCTAAAATTCAAATTCGTATTGGCGAAGCGTTACACGCGTGTTCGAAGTATTCGATCGTCGAAGGAATTGTATCTACTGGCCAAAAAAAAAAAAAGAAAAAAGAAAAATGAAGAAGAAAAAGAAATAGAAGAAGAAAAACCAAATGAAAAAGAAAAAAAAAGAGAGAATAAATAAATAAATTCGCCGCGAGATGCATCGGGTTAGGATAAAATTAGGAAATTGTCTTCAACGTAGATTACCGTAATTCGAACGCGTGATTTGAAAGCGCGATATAGCGCGCGACGTGCCTCATCCTCCTCCTCCTCCTCCTCCCTCTCTTCCTCCTCCTTCTCCTTCGACCGCCACCTCCTCCTTCTCTGCGCGCGTTAAACGCCAGGAAATTGGGTCGTCGATCGAAATCATCGATCTTCGCGATGTACGTAGCCGAAGCCAGCTGATCGAGCGACTCTCCTTGCCGTGAGGTCGATGTCCTCTCCCATACTGTTCGCCAAGCTAGAAGATACTTAATCGTGCGCTCGCGAGCGCACGGCTCATGACGACGACGACGACGACGACGACGACGACGACGACGACGACGACGACGACGACGACGACGACGACGACGACGACGACGACGGTGCCCACACGGTCGTTCAACGAAGGCGGACACCTTCGCCAAGGCGCAAAATAAACGGCTTCCTCTACGCTTTCTTGTCGTTTTATGCGCACGCGCTGCATCTTTACGCCTTTTGCCCCCTCCCCTTCTCCTCCTCCACCTTCTCCACCACCTCCTCGTCCTTCTCTTTAGTAAAGAATAAACGAACGGACGAAGGAACGACCGTGTGTTGCGTTTCGCGAAACGAAAGCTTCGATATACGAGCTCGTATCCTCGCCGAGTGAATTTTATGCGAGACGATTCACGAGGACGTTCGGCGTGGGCGAATTTCTATTAGGTACTATCATTTCCTAGCTTCTATGATCGTTCCAAGATCGGAATAGGAAAGCTACTCTCTCTCTTTCTATGTATACACACATACACACACACACACACACACACACATACCACACATATATAAATATATATATGTATATATATTCTCTCTTATTTGGAGTTACGATCGATCGAGATATATTTCGTAGGATAATGAACATAGCAAAGATAGTTGGCTATATAATATATGCAAAGAGGGAGAGGGTAAAGGAAAGAGAGAGAGAGAGGAGACAGAGATTTTTTATTTTTCTTAATATTATAAAAGGGAAATGGTACGAGCGAATGTTCGATGTTCGTCTTGATAACGAAGGAAGTGTGCGATGTTGTTATATTAGTCTTGTGTAATTAAATGTCTTATGTAATCGACGTCCGTCCTATAGAAGTCTCGTGTGAAGAACGATGCGTGTCTGTCCGTGTCTTTTCCTTGTTCTCTCTCTCTCTCTCTCTCTCTCTCTCTCTCTCTTAGTCTCTCTGTCTCTTTTTTGTTTATCTCTTTGTCGGATTGTTTCTAGAAAGTGTGCTAAAAAATATCAGCTGATTATGATAGCGAGTAAGTAAATAATGTCTCGTGCTTTACGAAAAAATACATCTATATATATATATATATATATATATATATATATATATATATATATATATATATATATAGTAGATACGGTGTTTGTTGTTAGACGAGAGCGTAAAATTTATATACCAAACGCGTAAACGGTAAACCGTAAGGAATTCGGACGACGACGACGACGACGATGAATATTCGAGTGGGGTTAGGTGCGTAGGCAGGATGAATTGCATATCCTTCGTCGTTACTGAATGGAAGCCTGTCTGCTTGCCCTGCCAGGAGACGAGGAGCAGTCGCGGTAAGATGGACGATAAACATTCTCTCTCTCTCTCTCTCTCTCTCTCTCTCTATCTATCTATCTATCTATCTCTTTCTCTCTATCTATCTTTCTCGCGTAGTAGTTGTATACGATCGAGACTAGTCCGCTAAGTCTCCTGAACTAGTCGTTGACTATCCGTTGACTGAATGACCGGAGCCGAGCCGAGCCAAGCCGAGCCGAGCCGAGCCGTTCGTGTTACGGAGCTGGTTGAGCTAGGATCGTTCCGCTTCGACAAAGGCGGGGGAGGCTGATCTGACCGATAGCACTAACTGAAACTAGGTTATCAGAACACGGCTCTCCTTGGACCGGTTACACGCGATCCTCCTTTTCCTTCTTCTCTTATTTCACCTCTCTTCTTTCTCCTCCTCCTCCTCCTCCTCCTCCTTCTCTTCTTCTTCTTCTTCTTCTTCTTCTTCCTCTTCCTCTTTCTCTTCCTCCTTCTTCATTTTCTCCTTCGATCGCCCACTCGATATTTACTCGGTTAAGAACGGATTAGCTCGTCGACCTGTTCCCAAATGAAAATCCAATCTATCAGATTTATTCGACGGATCGATCCACCGATTAAAAGTCGAGTACTCCGGGTTAAATATCGTTAAGGACATCCCTCCGTCCTTCCCCACCCCCCGAAAAAAAAATTATTTTTGAGAAAGTATTCCTCCGGTACCGGACGACGATCGTACCTCTAACGTAGGTACGACTACCGATGACGACCCGAAGGCCCAACCTGGTTCGCAGGATCGTTCGACTATTACCCCGCAAGGACAGGCGCATCTCTCGTTCGAATGATACGCCAAGGAAGGTCCTGAAAGAGATAAGAAGAAGAAGAAGAAGAAGAAGAAGGAGAAGAATAAGAAGGTCCTTGAACCTCCGTTCTCGAGTTCTGTTTCTATGCCCGGAATGAGTAGGACAATGTCACGGTGCCACTGACCGTCGATCGTCTCACAACTTCGGAGGGGGAGGGGGGGAGGTA
Source organism: Dolichovespula media (assembly GCA_911387685.1). NCBI lineage: Eukaryota > Metazoa > Arthropoda > Insecta > Hymenoptera > Vespidae > Dolichovespula > Dolichovespula media. The sequence continues at coordinate 2,652,681 of OU426873.1, forward strand.
TGGAGCAAGGGGGGGCAGGAGGAGGTGGGAAGACGACGAGTGCAACGTCTGCTCTTCTCCTACTCGCGCATCCTCCTCCTCCTCCTCCTCCTCCTTCTTTTTCTCAACCTCTTGCTCCTTCACCACCTCCTCCCAGTTTCCTTCCATCGATCTTTAGGAAAGTCTAGCGAATTCTTCTTCCTTTCTCGAATAAACGACAGCTTTCGTAAACAAGCATCTCTCTTTCACTCTCCGGGACGGTGAGACGGCTCTCGTACGTTCTCCGATCTCGAGTGAAAGGCGAGAGAGGAGAGCTCGGGAATGGTAGGAAATTTTGGATATTAGACGGGATGGGATAGGTGCGGTGCACTCCGTTCGATCGGATCGTGGCATGTTAAGTAACGTAAGGAATGAATGGGCCATTGCTATTCGAATAAGTCGATAGATCGATCTCGCAAACTTGATCGAATGAAGGAGTTGAACGGGCAAGTCCGAACGAATCGAGTCCATAAAAGATTGGTAAAGGTTTTGTTACTATGCGATCACGGTTTTTCCCATAATCACGAAGGACACGGTGATCGTTTTCGAGAGGAGGAGAAGGAGGAGGAGGAGGAGGAGGAGGAGGAGGAGGTGTGGTACACGATGTCGCCTTTGCCTGTGGTGGTAGACAGGTGAGCTTGGAAAGTTCGTCGATCCGTGCCGAGGAGAAACGGCGATCTCTCGCTACCGAAGGAAAAGGACCCCAACCTTGATAACTGGATCCAGCCAATGACCCCGGTCGTTCATTGCCCCGTAGGTCGATACCTACCTGATGCAGGGTTTAGAGGGAACAGGTAGGTAGGTAGGTAGGTAGGTAGGTAGGTAGGTAGGTAGGTTGGTAGATATGTACAATCCTTCTACCCGCTGCCGGGATCCTTAAGAGAGAAAAGAGATAGAGACAGACAGACAGACAGACAGAGAGAAAGAGTAGTAAAGAGAGAGAGAGAGCATAGCTACCTATCTCGTGTCCTCGTAAAAAAGATGCATGCTCCTTCGTGGATATAAATAGCACGGTGTGCCCTTACTAAGAACGTGAAAAAGGTAGATACAATGTAAAGGAAATCGCCTCTGGAGCTTCTGCCACTATTATTGCGATCATTTTCCAAGTCTCCCTCTAGCTTCTGAAATTTATACGGGCGCAGCGGGGTTAACAGTGCAGAAACTGTTCGCTACGGGACAGGTGAAGTTATGGGCATATTTTATCCTTACTCTCCGGTGGCGTCGTTAAATATGAACGAAGCACGTTTAACAATCGTTAGAAGAACCGATCGAGTAAGCCGCGTTAAATGTTTAAAGGACGTTGTAAGAACAGTGGGTAAAAAAACAGGATCTAAAATCCCTTCCTCGATGTTACCCGAATAGAGGCGACTAAGTAAGCGTTTATACGCGTCCGAATATTGTTGGCGAGCGATTGGAAGGCGGTGAAACGTTGCGGGCAAACGATGATACGTTGATTATCGTCGTGGTTGGTTGTCGCAAGCAAGAGGGATCGACGCACCCCAGGGTTCATTATTCTCTTCAAAGAGGCTCGAGAAAAGAAGCGTACCATTGCGCGGTGCCTGTTATAGTGGTATAGGAGGAGTTGCAGGAGGAGGAGGAGGAGAGGAAGGAGGATGAGACGACGATGAATCTATATACGTATGTTTGTGTGCGTGTGCGTGTGTGAGTTTGCACTTGCAGATGTGGCCTGGTACGGCTGTGTGTAAGGGCGATCCTCTTAGATAAAAATTCGTTTCATCGAACCCGGAGTAGTCGTCCTTAGAATCGAAAGAAAAATAATTTCATTACCTTAGGAGAGAGAGGAGAGAGAGAGAGAGAGAGAGAGAGAGACTGGTACCGTCACTCTCATTCTCTCTCTCTCTCTCTCTCTCTCTCTCTCTCTCTTTTTCTCTTTCTCCCAGGTACGGACCTAGCCTCGCGGTGCGAGCAGCCGCGCACAAGGGAATAATGCGCGCTGAACGAGTCTCGAACCGGTAAGACACGTCCTTCGCGAGAAGAGATCCTCGGAGACCGGGCACGCGTGCGACGATGGAAAAGAAAGGAGAGAAAAGAGAGCCGAGGAAAGAAGACGATAGGAAGGGAAAGGTGGGAGGTGATAGAAATGGAGTGGGATGTCATCGGTGGAGAGGTGAGGAGAGAAGAAGAGAAGAGATGAGAAGAGGGGAGAGGAGGGAAGAGGAGAGAAGATGACAGGGTGGGAGGGAGGGAAAGGGACGCAAGGATTATTCGTCGCAGGCGCCAGTAGGTCCATTGCTCCTATGGAACAGCTTTCTCTCTCTCTCTCTCTCTCTCTCTCTCTCTCTCTCTCTTTATCTCCCCTACTCTCTTGTAAAGAGAGGCTCTCGTATAACACGATCGATCACCGAGCCTGATTGCAGCCCTGGCCGAGCCGAGAGAACGCACAGCCGGGGTTGGTACCCTCGGTCCGACATTCTGCATTCAGTGCATTCCCCTTTGCGTTCAATGCACGCTGCACAGACGATATCTAGATGGCTGCTCGATGTCTGCCGGCGCGCGGCCGCCACCGCAACGAGAAAGGAAGAATCCGGCTTACGCTTATACGGAGGCGGTGGTAGTTATGTGCTGCTGATCGAGAACCATTGGGGGGAAGAAAAGAGAGAGAGAGAGAGAGAGAGAGAGAGAGAGAGAGAATGAGAGAAATCGAAAGAGGGAGGAGAACGAGGAGGAGGAGGAGGAGGAGGAGGAGGAGGAGGAGGAGAAGAAGGCGGAGGCCGTAAATAACGGTCTATAGTTTCTCAGGGCGGAGAAAGAGAGAGAGAGAGAGAAAGAGAGAGAGAGAGAGAGAGAGAGAGACCCTCGTTGAAAGGCTATCTTTGGCGCCTCGAAGGAGAGCGCGCTAACCCCTGGATGGATCCTCCTAACCGATCTATCGTATCCTTTTTGGATTTCTCTTGAAGGATTTCTAGGTCATACCTGGATACGATTAAGTTGCCAAAGTTAAAGACATCGAACTTTCTCTGTCTTCCTTCTCGTCCAGGATATTCTCTCTCTCTCTCTCTCTCCCTCTCTCTCTCTCTCTCTCTCTTCCTTCTTTTTTCTTCTTTCTTTTTCAGTTCATTTTATTTATTTATTTATTTATTTATTATTATTATTATTATTATTATTATTATTATTATTATTATTATTATTATTATTATCTCTTTCTATCTCCCGCTCTCTCTCTCTCTCTCTCTCTCTCTCACTCGATGAATCAGAGACAACAGTATTTTAGAAAGCAATCGAGATATAAAGGTTTGAAAAATAATATCGAAAAGAAAACGTATCGTTCGTTAACGATAATAATGTCTTCGTTTAATACGATTCCGTATCACGGCGACAGGGTTGAAGGTAGTGGGCGCGGGGAGGGGCTCGGTGGGGGTAGTCAAGTCGTTAAGAAAGTAAGTTACTCTGTCGTGGGTTTAAAGTTCGTGTCAAATCCATCCAATTCGATCTGGCGCTTTCAATTATTCCTATAATAATAAAGTCGTCGACGATTCCGTCCTGGCGTTAATCCAAAAGCAAACTTTTCGTTTTTATTAGCGATGAACCCTAAACTTATCTGGTAACGCGATACCGAAAGCAGAGGTGCATAATAGCGAACCGATAAGGTTTTTCTTCGAGCACTTCTCTCTATCCGGGTGGCAGGGGGCGAGGCGGGGAGGAGGAGGATCGTTCGGCTTCTCGAGTTTCCCGTTTCGACGAATGCCGATAAATTCGTCGTTGTCTCGCGCGATGGAAAGAAAAGGTGGTGGAACTGTGGTAACCGCTTATACCTCGCCCCTTCTCTCTCTCTCTCTCTCTCTCTCTCTCTCTTTCTCCTTCTCTTTCTTTCTTTCTTTCTTTCTTTCTTTTTTTCCTTTATTTCTGAATATATTTTTTTGTCGTTGTATCTCTTTCTTTTTTTCTCTCATCCTTTTTGTTGCAGGATCGCATGCATTTCTCTTTCTCTTTTTATCTCGAGGGCGACTTCTTCTCGGTCGCTTTACCTGGCCGATATACATACACGCATACATACGTACATACATACATACATACATACATACATACATGCATAACTCGTTGAAGAAGAACGAACGAGGGTCGTTGGAGGCGCGAGAAGCAATATGCAGATTTTAACGTCGAGAGTGACCTTTGTCGGTCGTTGCACGTCCCGACCGATAGCTCCGGTACACTCACACTCGTTCTCTCTCTCTCTCTCTCTCTCTCTCTCTCTCTCTCTCTCTCTCTCTCTCTCTCTCTCTATCTCTCTTTCTTTTTCTCTTTCTCTTACACTCTGTTCCTACCATGGACAGAACGAGAAGGTGCATACCAGAACCGGCGCAGTCTCCAACAAGAAGAAAGAGAACGAACAGAAGAGACAGACAGAGAGACAGAGAGAGAGAGAGAGAGAGAGAGAGAGAGAGAGAGAGAGAGAATTTCTTATCGTCCGGCCATTCGCTTTATCCGCCCAGACCGGGAATAGGAACCGATTAAGGAGTCGATGTCCGCCCTTTCTTCTCTTCCTCTCTTTCCCCTTCTCCTTCCACTTACCCCCTTCCCTGTAACTTGCCACTACTTTTCCCTCGCTCTTACCTAGGACCCTTCCTTTTTATTTATTTATTTATTTTATAAATAATAAAATCGTGTTAATAAAATCAATCCAATCGTTCCCAAATTATAGGACGGAGGGAGGGACGGAAGAGGATCGATCGTTCGTTCGATCGATCGATCGATCGATCGATCGATGGAATGACGAAGAGTAATTAAAATCTTCTCCATCGTTAAAATGTCAATGCGTCGTCGTCCCCCTTTAAGCGTCTAAGCCCCGTAAACATGGCTGATCTTTACTTCTGACTCGTGCCACTCGTGCCTTTGAGAGATCGATCGATAGCCGTCCGAAGGATCTCTTTCTCTCTCTCTCTCTCTCTCTCTCTCTCTATGAGAGTGAGGTCGTTTACCGTGTTGCTTTGGTATATACATAAAGCGCGAGATCGTTCACGGGAGATCCTGAATTCCTGATGATTACGATGAGTAGCCCTCGAAAGGTGGCTCTCACGTTTTCAACTGCGTGCTGGATAGCGGAAAGCAGAAGGAGAGAGAATCGTCTCGATCGCATGGCAACGTGCTTGGACGATCACGTTTCGGTCGATCTCTTCTTCGTCTTTTCCGTCATATTGTATACTCCGACTCTCTCTCTCTCTCTCTCTCTCTCTCTCTCTCTCTCTGTCTCCCTGTATCTCTGTCCCTCTGTCTATCTCTCTTGCTGTCTCTCTGTCTCCGTCTCTCCTTGAAGAGTACGTTTAATACCAAAGGGAAAGTGGCTCGGCCCTAAGTACTTACATTCGTGCGAATGTACGCTAATAGCCGTTTCAATGTAACCAAATTTTATATGTTAAGTAGATCATACCCGAGCGTTCTGGTCGAACGATCTCTTTCTTATGCACCTGCGAAAGTCGCTCGTTGCCATCCTCGAGCGTGTGTGCGTGTGTGCGTGTGCGCATGTACGCATGTGCGCATGTGCGAGCGAGCGAGCGAGCGCGCGCGCGCGTATGTATATGTGGTGTAGCCTTTCAGTCGGTTCAAAAACGTAACGACCCGAAATAAATGAAAATAAAAAGAAAATGAAAGAAGGAAAGAAGAAAATAAGAAATATATGAAGAAAGGGAAAAAGAAAAAAGGATCGCATGACTTTGCGAATGATGTGCGGTTTATATACAAAGTATCTCTCTCTCTCTCTCTCTCTCTCTCTCTCTCTCTCTCTCTCTCTCTCTCTCTCTGTCGGTCAAGACTCGGCCGAAAATTTATTTGCACCTGCACGAATGAAAGAGAGAGAGAGAGAGAGAGAGAGAGAGAGAGAAAGAGAGAGGTCTGTCAAAAGAGATCGACCCTTTCAAAAAAAGAAAAAATAAAATAAAATAAAGAAAAAACGCATTCCCACACACCCGTCGTTATATAACAATATCCCAACGTTGTTATATCACGTTGATATCCGACAAAATACTTAACGATCGTTCCGAGGATGGAGTATTTATTTTTATCTTTTATTCTCATTTTTCTTTCCATTTCATTTCATTTCATTTCATTTCATTTCATTTCATTCTTCTTTACGATTATTTTTACAACGATAAAAACGAGAGAAAGAAAAAAAAAGTAAAGGAAATTACATTCGTTACATACGGTATACCTAAATAACGTACATAAAAAAAGATGAAAAGAGAACGGGAAGAAAAAAAAAAAAAAAAAGAAAAAGAACGTAGGTCTGACCGTTCGATCGAATAATTTACCCGATTAGATATACCAATTAATCGCTTAGGAACGGTACGACGTTGGTATTCGATTGGATCGAAGTGTTTCCCATTGCGGGTTTATTTCATTCGATCGATCATCGATCTCTAGTACTTAGTTATTTACTTGCTTGCTTGCTTGCTTGCTTGCTTGCTTGCTTACTTACTTACTTACTTACTTACATACATACATACTTGACTCGCTGCACGTGATTTGCGCTTAAAGCGCCCTACCAACGATCTCTTGGCACGTGAGCCAATACGAGGAAAGGAGAGGAAAGATAAGAAATCTCTAAGTGAGGTGAGCCATGTGCGTAAGGGCAACGGGTCGTTGCCTCCTCTTCTAACTTGCTAACACGTTAAAGACACTTTCTTGGAGCTAAATCTTGCGGTTACCTTCTCTCTCTCTCTCTCTCTCTCTTTCTCTTTCTTTCTCCATCCTCATCGTCCACAGGCGCGCCTTTTCTTCTTCTCTTCGACTGGCCGGCCCGAGCCTTACCGTAGCCAACCTGGGAAATCACTTTTACTTTCGTCGATCACCCGTCGTCGTTCGTATCGCCATGTCTTATTATAAACCGCTCCTACGCTAACGCTCGTGTCCTTCGTAATAACGAAGGACATTTCCCGATTGCTTTTCCCGGATTACGAGAGATCGAGCTTCGTATCCATGTTTATAGCATATATCCCTACGATCGTTCATCGTCCTTTTATCGTTCTGTTCTCTAACTTGAAGAAGAAAAAAAAAAAAAACGAAATCGTTCTGTTCTCTAACTTGAACAAAAAACAAAAAAATAAAAAAAGAAACAGAAAAAGAAAACATGAAAAGAAAAGAAATGACCGTCGAAACGTACGTTTCGTATTTTCCGTCGGATTCGATGTACGAAAGAGAGAGAGAGAGAGAGAGAGAGAGAGAGAGAGAGAGAGAGAGAAGAAAAAAAGACAAAATGGTTACGAGTCTATGTATTTAGATACATTTATACGAACAGAGTTTGGGTTCAGGTAGACGGCTCGTACCTGTTTAGTTTAAAAACGAAAACTTCCTTC
>OU426873.1:2667505-2687505 GCA_911387685.1 Dolichovespula media
AGTAATTTGAATACCGTCTCTCCGTTAATACGACAGGATTATACCCTTACATATACGTATATGTATCTACATAAGTTTATATGTAATAGCGAATAAAAAAAAAAATATATATATATATACATATATATAATCGCGTTGGTGTAGACACGCACTCACGCACGCACGTACGCATTTACGTACGTCATCCTAAGGAGTCATTCTCATTATTTAATCGATAGAATTCGATATCGTGGGAGAATGATTTTCTCGTTTTTCTTATTTCGTTGTGCAAGGATGTCGATGACGTTCTTACGGATATAATCATCGACGCAGCAACGACATGCGTCCGTGCTCGTACGCGCCATTCAACCGAACGAACCGTTCCATTAACGAAGTAATTATTGTTGAAAATATCTATATTGTATTTTTCTTCGACCAAGTAAATTATACTTGGTCATAACTGTTCACCTTATAACGTCATATGCGAACGAGAATGGCGATGACTCGTTCGTACTTGAAATGAACGATATAATATTAGCGCGATAAGGAAACGCGTGAATTTTCTCAACTGTTCACTTTTAAATAGTTTCTCTCGTTATCTGTTATATTTCTTCGTTTAGATCGATTTTGTTGGCTTTTCAGGAATTCTTCTACGACGTAACGTCAAAAAAATTAGAAAAATTTTTTAAATTCACGAAACCCTTTTCTTCGTTATTTTGTAGGGTCGAACGGATTGGTAACGATGATAAATAGATTCACCAAGCGAATGAATATAAGAGTGAAAACGAACGTAACGAATTATTTATTTTCAAATCTTTAATCACGTACTTTCGTGAATTTGTATTTTCATGAATCATGAATTTTCGTATCTACCCCATGAGATATTTCAAATTAATTCGATCGTTGAAAAGATGTCATGGGACGAATTCGGAGAACGAAATAATGTAAAACGAAACACATGGTTTGCTGTTTGAACATTGGCTAATATTATCGAACTTCACGTGTCTACCCATGAGATTTTTCAAATTTATTCGATCGATAAGAAAAAAAGAATCAAATCGCATGATGCGTCAAAGAATAATTTCAGAAAACAAAAATACATATTTCTTTTCAAACTTTACTTATACCAAATATTTAACTTATTTGAATTATATAAAACACATGAAAAATAGTACTTCCATCATTTTTCATAGTCCGCTGATTAAACCAGGCAGGCTACCATCGTCGAATCTCACGTATATATCCCATGAAATTTTTCGAATTTATTCGATCGATAAAAAAGAAAAAGAATCAAATCGCATGATGCGTCGAAGAATAATTTCGGAAGGAGTCGTTTAAGAAGATTTTTTCACGAGAAGGAAGAGAAAGAAGAAAAAGATTTAAAAGAAAAAAAAAAAAGGAAAAATAAGAAGGAGATGGAAAAGAGGGAGAAGTCGAAGGAAGAGGAGGAGAAGGAGGAGGAGGTGGAGGGGGTGGAGGGGGAGGAGGAAAAGATGCAGCCGTCGAGACGGAGGCGCGTGCCTCGTTCACCGGCGAGACCCGTGATTACCCGACATCACGTTTACGCGCCCCTTTATGGTTGCGCTCACATTTCTTATAAGCTCTTCGGTTTGAAAACTGGTTGGTACGTTGGCGCGCACCGTATACTATCGGCATATAGTACCCGGGGAGCCATCTCAACGAGGGAAAATCTCTATGGCGGGTTGCACATAAGAATAACATCCCGCGTAATGCCCATTAATTTATTATAGAGCTCTTTGATACCGATAACGCCTCGCCCCCTCGCGAGTCGTTCACGTAAACATATTATGCAATTTACATTACTAACTCCCATACTCGCGTGCATCTCTCGGTTAGCATCATTCCTCCCTCTCCCTCTCCGTCATTACCTCTTATATTATATCTTTCTCTTTCCTTCCTTTACCCTTTCCACGATTTGGAAATTTTCGTTCCGACGGATCGTTCGGTACGATCGTCAAACTCTCTCATACTTTATTAATAGAAACGAGAATGATCGAAAGTGAGAGTTTCGAGGAATTCGAAATAATTACGAATTCGTATAGGCTTTTGCATTCATTCGCCCGATCCTTTTTTTTCTTTTCTTCCTTTCTTTTTTTTTTCTTTTTTTATTTGCTATCTTGAGCTACGCGCCTCCGTCATTGATACTTACATTCTTTTTCTTTTCTCTTTACGAGAGAGAGAGAGAGAGAGAGAGAGAGAGAGAGAGCGAGAGAGAGAGAATAAGAAGGTTCGGAAGCGACGGATAATCGTTGTATTTCGATCGTTTGCGATTGCACAAGAATATTTCGAGGCCGGTCGTGCACCTTCGTCGTCCACACAGCATCCTCGATCTTTGCGAGAGAGGATCGTTTTTCTCGTAGCAGGCTGTGGTGTGTTTCTCGTGCTGACAGGGGGGAGGAGAGGTGGAGGTGGCGGTGAAGGTGGTGGTGGTGGTGGTGATGGAGGTGGTGGTGGTGGGCCGTGGGGAGGGGACGGAGGGGAGAAGGGACACCCAGGCAGCCATCTAGTCAACCAATCGGCTACCGTCTGAGGTTAACGTTATCGTCGAAGATCGATAGATCTCGGGTGCAGCACTCTCGTTAGCCGTCTCGCGGTGCATCGACCCGATGCGTACACGCGGTGATCGTCAAAACCGTCTGGCGATGTAACGGCGTTGGCCTTTAAGCGGGTCGACAGAACCTGAAATTCTCGGCGTCCTTGGCGTCTCTCTTTGCGTCGAGAAAGAAAGAAAGAGAAATAGAAAGAGTGAGTGAGTGTGAGAGAGAACGAAAGAGAGAGAGAGAGAGAGATAGAGAGAGATAGAGATAGAGAGAGAGAGAGAGAGAGAGAGAGAGACTCTGACTTTTTCCTCTGAATCGCGACGGTCGACGGCATGGTTGGTCTCTTTCGCGATATCGAATTTCCAGAGGTCGATGAGAATGAGATAGAAAATAAAGCCATAGAGGTACGGTGGGCCCATTTTGGGGGTGATTTAACGATCAATATAAGAACGTCCGAACGCGAAGAAGAAAGAAAATAAAAGAAGAATTGAAAAAGGAAGAAACGATGTATACATACATAGACAAATAACTTTTCTTAAGGGATTCCTCTTTTAATCAATTCACAAGATAGGAGAAGGAATGCCACGACGAGAAAGGAAACGCATACACGGGCATATCTGTAAATTTCCATTACGAAAGTCCGAGCCTTGAAAAGAGGCGAGTGTCCTTTCGCGAGGACGTTCTCGGCTCGGTTATATTCCTTAAAAACTACTTGCGAATGAAAAATCGTAGAAGGAAAAGATTCCTTCTTTTTCTTTTCCTTTTTCTTCTTCTTCTTTTCCTTTTTCATTTTTTCTTTTTTTCTCAATCTCTCTCTCTCTCTCTTTTTCTATTTCAAGCACAGCAAAATAATCCTAAGTAGAAAATTTCCTATTTCCTTTTTTAGAAGAGGAGATCCTTGGACGCGATCGGAACGAGATCTTTCATTTCCCAAGTTAGACGTACAAGAGATCGTAGTTCTCTAACGTTACGGAATTTTCGATTCGTTATATTTTTTTTCCCTCTCTTTTTCCTTTTTCTTCTTTTTTTCTTAAGGGGAGAAAAAGGAAAGGAAAAGAGGAATATAATGAAAAAAAAAAAAAAAAAAGAAAGGAAAAAGATAAAAAAAGAAGGAAACCGCGCGAAGATTTGGAAATTCTCGTTGGACGCGTAGCTTTTAATTTATTCATTTTTCCTCTTTTCCCTCGTCAATCTTGTCTTAAACGAGCTTCCACTCGAATAGGATAGGTTAGGTATCGTGAGAGCCAAACCGGACTCTCTTACCTTCTCCCTCGTACCGTCTTGTATTCGTTTATAGGTATGTATGTATGTATGTATGTATTTATGTATGTATGTATGTATGTATGTATGTATGTATGTATGTACATGCCCGTGTGTGTGTGTGTGTGTGTGTGTGTGTGTGTGTGTGTGTGTGTGTGTGTGTGTGTACACGTGTACGTCCCCCTCTTAAGTGTATAACAACCTGCTCCACGTTCGTGTTCGTACGTCGTGTGTCATCGAGAGAGACTTATTCCGAGGAGAAACGAAGGACTCTCACTTTTATCGGTCTCCTTGAAGGAAGTTCCCGCGCAGCTGTCGTCGTCGTCGACGACGATGGTTCTGCTCTGCATCCGCAGGGAATTACAGTTAGGTTAGCAAGGACGTGCCGACGGCCTCTCCTTCCCATTAAGAAAGACGGAGCGCCGTATATCTCGTCCTACTCGTGTTAAGGAACGCGTATATCTAACCACCGAATCCTCCTCCATCTCCTCCATCTCCTCCATCTCCTCCTACTCCTCCGCGAAGTATTTTCTTTCCTTTCTTTTTTTTTTTTTTTTTTTTTTTTTTTTTTTTTTAATCCTTATAAAAACGTTTAATGTAAGCATCAATAAAATAAACGGATCCGTCGTCGTATACTTGTTTACATTATTGTATTTATTTCGTCTTAGTTATTTACATATGTCACGACGTCTTTTTCCTTTTCTTTTGCCTTTTCTTTTCTCTCTCTCTCTCTCTCTCTCTCTCTTTTTTCTTTCGCACAGACCAGTCACCAACCAACACCGCCGTCGACAACAAAACGACACCATCGACGATTGGTCTCGCTCCCTACTAATACAACGATATGATATAGGAATAGCATGGAATGGCAAATATCGGTCACGTGCTTCATCCCAGAAACACGTGTGCGCGCTCGCGCGGTTGTAGTTTTCCTACTTGGTAGCAAACCTCTCTCATAGAATATGCAAATTGATCTCGAACGAGAAGGTTGTGCTCGCTTCTATTCGAAGGTACTTACCTATGTACTTACTCGCTTGTTTATCTCGCCGAACGAACGTTTTTCCTTTTTTCTTTTCTTTTCTTTTTTTCCCCCTTTCTTCATACCGTGTAATAGTCGTATATATGTTGCGTAGTCGGAGTACAGAGTTAAGTTACAGATAAGGGACGGGGGGGGGGGGATATGAAATATAAAAGGATCTTTCGAAATATGAATAGGATGATTCCTTCGTGTTTTTCTTTTTCTTTTTTCATCGGCGATCCCCTCCCCCTTGAAGCACCTCAACCACCTCCCACCCTCAACCGCTCGTCGTAACGAATTCGTTTCTTTCGACGGGTATAAACGTCGAAAAGAAGGGAGGAAAAAGGGAGAGAGAGAGAGAGAGAGAGAAGGGGGGCGTGAGGGAGGGAGGGAGGGAGGGAGGAAGAGGGAGAGAGGGAGAGAAGAAAAAGCGGAGGGATGTCCAAATACCTGGAAAGACCAGATCTCGCGGCATTATCATCCGGCATACCGACGGTATATATAAAGGTTGAAACTCTCGAATGTCAAGGACGTCTCGGTTTCTTGACTTTTCCCAAGAATTTCGTCCATTTGCAATTTCTCGGAGTCGCCTCTTTTTATTCGCCTTCGCGCGAAATCACGCCATCGACCTTCTTGCCCGTTCAACGATATACATACGATACGTACAATACAATACAATACATACACGCATGCATACATACGTACGTACGTACGTATATACGTATATTTCTAGCAGCTTTCGAAGTCCGACCCTAATTCTCCCTCTTTTATCGATTTTATTTTATTCAACACCGAAACGTACGTTTCGAACGTCCCGGCGATCGGGTATTCATTTCGAAATTTTACATTTCGATCGACGATGTCGCGCGTTGTCTCGAATCGTCGCGTATCGATTATATCGAATTATTTCTAAACGTTATTACTAGATAATATTAATAACAAATAATAATAATAATAATAATGATAATAATAATAATAATAATAATAATAATAATAATGAGTATACATAGTTTACGCTTTAAGGTAACCGTATCAAATGTTCGAAAGAAGGGACTTAAGTAAGACGGGTAAAATTGATAAAGCTATGCGCTCTCGATTTATTTAACGATAGGATAGGGCAACTGGGTTCTACTATCCGTACAATCGATTAACGCCAGCCATTTCGTAGTGTCGTAAGCGGGACGTTCGACAATCTGATCGACTGTATTTGGACGGTGTACGACGTGAGAGGTTCTTCGAGTCCTCGCGTCGGCACCAACCAACTCTTGTCTCTTTACTCCCTCCCCCCTCCGCCCCACCCCTCGCTGCAGTTATCGGTGCTCCGTAGCAGTCGAGGTGGAACGACCGGCCCTGAAACCTCGCTCGGACCCAACCTCATATGCCTCATTATCCGCTACTATCACAACCGGTGTTTTATTTTTGGCGGCGCACGAATTCGCGACCGTCTCTCCTCCTTCTCTTCCACCTACTCTTCTTCCCCCCCCCTCCCTCCCTCCCTCCTCCACCCCCTTCTCCTCCTCTGCTTGCGTCTTTTTCGATGATGTCATCTCTTGAAATCATGCCCCGGTACTGACAACGACTACGACAACTACAACGACTACAACGACTACAGCGACTATAGCGACTATAGCGACGACCACGTAGTGTTGTTTAGTTGCGTAAGAAACGATCGCGTCAAAGAGTGCTGGCACTCACTATCATCGATCTCTCTCTCCCTCCCTTTCTCTCTCTCTCTCTCTCTCTCTCTCTCTCCTTCGGTCAATATTATTTTCTTATTTACCATTCGTTTTTGTCGTTGTTGTTGTAATTTCTTTATTAACGCTTTCCTTCCAACTTTGAAACGAGATACGAGAACCAACTTAGTTGCGAACTAACTCTCGCCGCATGACGCATCCCGGAAAGTTTTGCTCGCGGTGCGCGGTCATTTAAATACGACACTGACCTATCGACTGGCGACGACTGCTCGCTCGGCCGATTCTTTAGAACGAGTCGCGAATAACCAAGTATCAATGCGGCAATACGTTTTAAAACGAGACGAGAAATCGCGTTAATAGGCGTTAATGGTTAAATTTACACGCGATACCGCAATATTATTGTCCGTAAGGCAATGTAAAAGTGTAAACATATATTTGTGTGTATACATATATATATATATATATATATATATATATATATTTACATATATACATATGTGTATGCATGTATCTCTATGTCAGATGTTAGTGGGAATGCTTGTTAACAGATCGTTGGTATTTCAGTCGATCTCGAGACGGAAAGAACGTAGTCCTTGAATGCGGATTCTATTACGTTCTTTGTAAGCAACTTACGGTCTTTGAAAATATTTACGATAATACGAATTTGCAAATGGCGATTTGTAAGAAGAAAGAAAAAAGAAAATAAAATGAAAAAAGAAACTTTGTCTACCTTAGCCTTGAGTACGAGGAGGAACATTTTTCTTTTCTTCTTCTTCTTCTTTTTTTCTTTTCCTTTCTTTTCTTTTCTTTTTTCTCTTTTTTTTTTTTCTCTCTCTCCTACTTCCTTTCCTTTTTGTCCAACCAAAAGGAACAACCCCGTCCTGGCGAAAACTCGTGACGCGATCTACACGGAGGAACACAACGACGAGAAGACCGCGAAGGATCTTATTCGGTATTCCCTTCGCACGTGGATCGTAAACCTCAATAATCTCGTGGATCATCAGGATTCCGAGATCATTCTCGTGGCGACGACAGTCGCGTGTGACCTGCCTGCGAAAGAGCTGTCGCGAGATAAGAAACCGAGAAGCGCGCTTCGATCCACCGTCTAACATCCGACTCCCTTGTTCCGAGAGAATTAACTTAAATTTTAAGTTAATTTAAACCAAACGACTAATTCGTTCCGTTTATATATTTCACCTTTTTCTCTCTACTCTTTTTCATCCCTTTTTCTTTCTTTCTTTTTTTTTTTATTTTTTCTTTCGTCTTTTACGAGAAAAATTTCTCTCGAAGGAACGAATCATTTTCATAATGAAAAGGATCAAACAAAAGAAAAAATATTCGTCGGTTCGAGAGAAATATCAATGACCTTTCGTACGATCATTATTCCACGATGATCTTTCGATCGTTCTTTAACGTCCAACGAGCCGAGACGGAGGTAGGGGTGGTGACGAGTGAAGGGGCGTGGAGGAGGGGTGGGTGGGACGTGGGGTTGGGAAGGTAGGAGCGGGTAGAAGGAAACAAAAAAATGAAAATAAATTATTTCGATGCCCAAAATGCTAAACGATTCGAAAAATCAACTCGAACACGATCTTGGCAAATATACATACGTACGTATATACATGATTACATATATACGTATATTCGTACGAGAATATATATATATATATATATATATATATATATATATATATAAATAATTTATTCGGAGATAAATTTTTATACTCGTACGATTCGATACGTTAAGATTCATTCGTCAACGTTTAGTTCGTGCATTAACACCTCGTTAATCACTCACAATTTTCATAAAGGCTAAGCTTAACGCGAAGCACCGCGATATGGTCGATCAGCATAACTTGCTTATCTCATCGGTGAGAGATGAAGCAAGAGAGAGATAGAGATAGAAATAGAGATAGATAGATAGATAGATAGAGAGAGAGAGAGAGAGAGAGAGAGAGAGAAGAGTGGGCGCGGTAGGATTATTGTTTATTCATTCAAGAATTATCCTTCGGTGAGTTCAGTGGCAGCGCCTACTTACACGGTATGACGGTAATCCTCTCGCTATTTTTTTTTTTTGTTCGTTTTTCTCTTTTTCCTTTTCTACCCCTCTCTCCTCTCCTCTCCTCTTTCCTTCGCCTCTTCTCCACGCAACTTTTCTCGAGCCGTTGCACCGGCCACGAGAGAGGATAGACGCGCGTGGTGGTAGCCAGCGACGGACATATTTATTATTCTCATTGAAGGTGCGACGTCGAGGATCACCTTCGACGAAAAAAAAAAAAGAGAGACAGAGAGAGAGAGAGAAATAGTGAAAAGAAAAGAGAAGAAAAATGAGAAAGAAAACGAGGGGGAAAAAAAAGAAGATAAAGAGTGAAAAGAAAAGGGAAAAAGAAAAGAACGAGCCTGAGAGAAGTTATCTTCTTGGCTATTTTTCTTTTTCTCTTTCTTCTTGTTCTTCTTCTGCCGATGCTTCTTCTTCTTCTTCTTTCTCATATTTTTTCTTTCCTTTCTCCTTTTTCCTCTTTCCTTTTTTCTTTTTTCTTCTTTCCGTTCAGGTCTGATCTGCGCCGAGGGGGAGCTCTGGAGGGATCAAAGAAGATTCGTCGCCGGTTGTTTGAAAAATCTCGGCATGGTAAAGTACGGACTGAAAAGGGACAGGATGGAGAGGAGAATCCTCGCAGTTCTGGAAGAATGCATTTCGGTAGAAATCTTGATGATCTGCCACTTTCTAAATTCCTTTCCTTTTTCGCCGGGACAACCGACTGTTCTTTTATTTTTTCCTTTTTCTTTTATTTCTTTTTTTCTTTTTTTTTTTTTTTTTTCTAAAGAGAGAACTCATACAGAAGGATTCCTACCGCGATCGTTAAAAGTTAAGAGTTCGGTAGGGTAGGTGGTTAACGGTGGGGTTGGCGGGTGGAAGAGGTATAATGAGGGAGTGGGGAGCAAAAAATAACAAAAAATAACAAAAAAAAAAAAACAAGACGAATAAATGAATAAACGAAAAAGAAAAAGCAAGAAAGATCGCGAAAATTAGGATCTCGAGAGAAAGTTTTCTTCTTTTTTTTTTTTTTTTTCCTTTTTTTTTCCTTCGCGAATAAATTATATGACGATTATTAATTGCGTTCAAGGGCGTATACATATTTTTTCAACGAAACACTTTCGAGCATAATTACATATATGTATATGTACGTACTATTTTAATCTATTCGATCTATGCAAATACGTGGTATAACGTTTGGTCCTATACTTTTTCGAAGGCCCTGTATATTAAATCGTCCGATCGATACGGGACAATAACTATTTATCGAAAGCTTCGACGTTATTATTTCAGAAATTGAAGGAACGATCAACGCCGGACGGTTTCGATCCAAACGAGACGTTACAACATTGCGTAGGAAATCTGTTGAACGATCTTGTCTTCGGTAAAACTTACGACGAGAACGATCAAGTTTGGAATTGGCTACGTAATTTACAAGAGGAAGGTGTTAAACACATTGGCGTTGCCGGACCTTTAAATTTTTTACCATTTCTCAGGTAAGTACATCCTATTCTCTCTCTCTCTCTCTCTCTCTCTCTCTCTCTCTCTCTCTTCTCTTTAAACAAATTTTTATCACTTCACACGTACTTGACTTAATTTGAATTACCTTAGTTAATCGACGAATCGAGAAACGATTAACTATTGTCCGCTTAGGTAAATTGATCGTCGATCCTTCGATGGATCAAAATTGATTCATCGTACGTTTACCATGCAAATTTTCACATTATACATCATCCTATACGC
Source organism: Dolichovespula media (assembly GCA_911387685.1). NCBI lineage: Eukaryota > Metazoa > Arthropoda > Insecta > Hymenoptera > Vespidae > Dolichovespula > Dolichovespula media. The sequence continues at coordinate 2,677,790 of OU426873.1, forward strand.
CATGGAGCAAGGTAACGCCCCTCTCCCCCTCTCTCATCGGAATGCAGAAATCGATCGTTCTCTCTCTCTCTCTCTCTCTCTCTCTCTCTCTCTCTCTCTCTCTCTCTCTCTCTCTCTGTCCACGGTTGTTAGTTAGTGGTTATAAGTTCTTATAATAGAGTCACCGGAGTTTATTAAACGATAGGAATGAAATGGCGTTTGTTGCAAGTAGGCGTGTACGCCCGTTATCGATCTACCTGATAATTTAACCTCGATTAAAATCTTTTAACTCTATATCGCCCGGACTCCCCGATATTGAATTATTTATTACCGATATAAAGTAAATAAGTGAGTACGTGATTTTTTTTGTCTCTTGTTGGAGAGATTAAAAAAAAAAAAAAAAGAAAGAAAGAAGAAGAAAGAAAAAGTCACGCGTTATTTAATTTAAAAAAAAAAAAAAAAAAAGAAAAAGAACAAGAAAAAACACATGAAATTAAATTAACATATAATAAAATTAAATTAACATACCCAACGGCAAATGATTAAACTCAATATGACATACCTAAAATATAATGAATATAATAAATATAATAAACTCGATATGGCATACGTTAAAATTAAATACCTCGTATCTAATTAAGAGAACGTTATTTAATTGTAAAATAAATATTAATCCGTAGATTTTTACCGGGTTACGGTAAAACGATGTATAGTTTGATCGATGGTAAGAAAAAAACCCATGAGATATATAAGAGCATTGTCGAGGAGCATCGATCTAATATCGTAAAAACGGAGAGCCTTTTGGCTGCGTTCGACGATGAAATGACGAGTAGAATGAAGTCGGACGACCTTGGATATTTTACCGAAGAGCAATTCTATCATTTGCTCGCTGACATTTTCGGTGCAGGAACGGATACGACCTTGACTACTCTACGTTGGTTCCTTCTCTTCGTTGCTGCTTATCCGGACGAACAGGTACGAAGTATATTACTATTGAAAAATATTTCATCCTTTTATTTTTATTTTTTTCTTTCCCCCCTCTCTCTCTCTCTCTCTCTTTTTCTCCTTTAAATCAATTTGTCCAGAATTTTTTTCCTCCTTAACAATCAAATTAACAACGAAGACCTTCTACGTCTCTTTATTTCTTTCTTTATTTCAATGTGTTTGTATATATATATATATATGTATATATATAATATATATATATATATATATATATATATATATATATATATTATATATATTATATATATATGTATGTATATCTTTCTGTCTCTCTCACACTCTCTATTTCTCTGACGGTTTATACGTACGTATGTATATATTATATTTATGTATATATATATATATATATATATATATATATATATATATGTATATATATACTACGAATACCAGGAAAAGATCTATCAAGAGATGCAACAGGTGTTACCGGATAAAGAACCCACTTTGGACGATAGAAATGTTTTGACGCGTCTCGAGGCAGCTATAGCGGAAGTACAAAGGATAAGAAGCGTTGTTCCAGTTGGTATACCACACGGAACGATCGAGGTATCTCTCATTCGGGTTTATTTAGCATCATCCTACGATCACGTCGATGACTTAAATAATATACCTCTTACGAGTGAATTTAACGATGGTAAAGGTCGCCCGTTTGTTGATTCGTCTCTATGAATTTTATTTTTCGAACGTTGATCGTAAATGATCGATTAATTAATTATTCATACACCGCTACGATGCGATATTTCCAATTGAAATATATACATTTTTATTTCCTCATATATATATATATATATATATATATATATATATATATATAAATATACGAGGAAATATAAAAATGTCGAAAATTTTTTTTCCTCATTTTTTTTCTACTTTTTCAATGAACTTTTGAAATTCAGGATACACAAATAGGCGATTACGATATACCGAAAGGTACGATGGTTGTACCGATGCAATGGTCCATTCATACAGATCCGTCTTATTGGCAAGACCCGTTCGATTTTAAACCGGACAGATTCATTGCCGATGATGGCAGCCTCGTTAAGCCGGAAGCGTTCTTGCCTTTCCAAACTGGTAAGTAAATGGCAAAGATTTCTGGTCGCTAACAATTTTTATCCCCCGGCAGTTCAGAGTACAAGGACTTTTGTTGCAGTTGAATAATAATTCGTATTCGAGCGTAACGTAACGCGTTCGAAAAGCACGTGTCAAATATTTACACGCGAAATCGATTTATCTCGCTTAAGTTTCTTTCTTTTCTTTTTTTTTTTTTGTTCTTCTTCTTCCTCCACTTCTTCTTCATCCTTCTTTTTTCTTTGTTCTCAGCAACGCGTTCTTTTCTTTTCTCTATATCTTTTTTCTTTTTTTTTTTTTTTTTTTTGTTTAAAATCTACAAAACTTTATCCCCACCGACACACTCGAATTTATATTAATTTGTTCGTTAACGTTGTTCGATTTTTATTAATTAATGTAGTTTTTCGAATTTATATTAACGAATTTATATTAATCGACGATTAAGTTTAATGACAAACGACGGATATTAAGTTTCATGATAATAATAAAGTTTTTTTTTTTTTGCTTCAAGGAAAACGTATGTGCGTCGGTGACGAACTAGCCAGGATGATACTGTTTCTATTCTCCTCGAGAATAATCCGTAGATTCGTCGTTTCTATACCTCCTAACGTTTCCATTAATCTTGATGGGGATTGCGGCATCACCCTGGTCCCTAAACCCCATAGATTGGTTTTCGCGCTCCGTGAATGTCCTGCAACATAATTCGTATTTTTTCTTTCTTTCTTTCTTTATACGTCAAGAATTTTCTATTAAAATTAATCTTCATTATTGTTTCATTTATTTACGACTTTTCACGTGTCACGTGTTTCTATAATATAATAAATAAACGATACAACGAACAAAAAAAAGATCAAAGAGTAATTAATCATTGTCAATATCCCCTAGTAACGTACAAACAACATTTTCATCGATTTGACGTTACAAATTAATTTTCAATGAATTCGTAATAAATCCAATTAGTTTGTAAACAAATAAAGTTATCAAAGTCGGATGATTTATGGGACCCCCGATCTAATGACACTGAAAAAATGTTTATCGAATCTAATTGTTTTTAAATCATATTTGGCTCCCCATACATTAACGACGTCCTTGAGTTTTCTTTTCTCTCTCTCTCTCTCTCTCTCTCTCTCTCTCTCTGTTTCTTATCTTTTCCTTTCTTCACATCGAATGGTATAATTACGTTATGGTCAATCGATGGATGGACTCAACCGCGTCCCATAACACGTAGTCCATCCCATCTAACGAATTAAAACAGCTAACGGTTTTTCACTTAAATCGGATTTTCTCAAAGTTCGACAATATTCTTGGATCTTTTAACGGACAAAAATATATTTATCAACGACCATTACTATTAATCAGTGATATTTATAAATAAGTTAAACAGTTTCGAACGGTCATACAAGAGATTGTACTCGTCTTTATCGATGATACGAAACTAATCGTTGCTCACGTTTACGTTATCCCTCATTTTTATTTATTTTCTTTTCTCTTCGTTGCAATCTGTAACACATCGGATTGGGCCAACAGAAAAGGTCATTATATTCGTCCGATAGATAAAAGAACTCAAACAAAACATATCTTTCGTTAGGTCATTCGTTAAACTTATATACTTATCCTTGTAATTCGTTAATATAGTATCTGATAAGCGATAATCTCGTAGGAGATATCCGTAGACAATCGTTTAAACGTATCGATCACTCGTTATCGAAGTTTAATAAACTTTCTTCTCTTTTGTCAATCCGGTACGTACGTTCGTTGGTATTTCGCCCTATCGAAGTACGTTCCCTTAACTGATATCTTTTATTTTCTGATCGACCTATCGAAAGGACCGCGTGAGTCAACACCCTGAACTTTGAAAACAAATACTCGTTGTCTAGTTTATATATACAAACAATGCGATAATACCCACGTTTTGTACGACCAATCCTTACAATTCCTTAACCGTGATATCTTTTATTTTCTGATCGACCTATCGAAAGGACCGCGTGAGTCAACACCCTGAACTTTGAAAACAAATACTCGTTGTCTAGTTTATATATACAAACAATGCGATAATACCCACGTTTTGTACGACCAATCCTTACAATTCCTTAACCGTGATATCTTTTATTTTCTGATTGACCTATCGAAAGGACTGCGTGAATCAACCCTGAACTTTGAAGATAAATAACCATCGTTTAGTTTATATACAAGCAATGCGATAATACTCACGTTTTGTACAACTAATCCGGACGGTCGGATATCAAGTTGACAAAAATAAATTCAATAAATAAATAAATAAAACTATATTGCTCGTATAAGTGTTTGTATTTCTCTGCAGTACACACACACACACACACACACAGGCATATCGTTCTTTCAAAGTACTCTTCGAAACCGGTATTTCTTTCTTCGATATTCGTATACCTAACTGGAACCACACGTGCCACTAACACGAACGCGAAATGTCTACCTTTGTGTTTATCAACGAATTTAACGATCCTCCCATGTGACAATTTTCTTATAATGACGAATACTACGATTCATGAATAAATAACGAATTTTATTTACTCCATTGTTTATCGATAATTGGACTGCGATATGTATGTACGTACGTACACCGTGGAAAGGTGAAAAAGAGAGGGGGAGAGAAAAAGAACACCGAGGGACGAACGAAACGATTAGATCGATAAAAAGGACGCCTTCGAGGAAAGAAAAAAAAAAAAAAAAAGAGAGAAAAAAAGACATCGAAAGAACGTCGAACGACGGGAAACAACTCTAAGCGTTGAAGTATGCTGCGCGAACGCAAGCTTGCATCAGAATAATGCTACGAAACGCATCGTTCAACGAGGAAGGTCGATCAAATTCAAAGATAAAAAATTATAAATGATCGAAAGAGTGATATATACAGCTAGATCCGATTTATTCAAAGTTACGAATTTCACGATCAGACAATTTATTGCTGGAAATGTCAACTTAGAATTTAATTATTATTTCGTGAAAGAAACTTCGTATCCTAGCGTTCGTTGGAAACTCAAGTCAAATTGGTTATCACTGTTATACATTTATTATAATAATTCAAAATATTTCCGATGTAATATTAATTTTTTCAAATAGTTCAAACCATTTCCCGATGTAATATTGTGTCACGTTTACAGTTACATCGGCAGTAAATAAAATTTATATCAGAAAAATTGGGACATTCATCATCAAAGAAAAAAAAAAAAAAAAAAAAAAAAGGAAAGAAAAAAGAACTTAAAAATTATTAATTTCTAAGACGAAGAACGTAAAATTTAGAAGGTGGAGATCGATTAAGGAATTCAGAAATTAATGAACGATGTTATAGACGGAACTTGAGATTTTTTTTAAATGGACCGACATAGAAATTCTTTTGTAAAAATTTTCAAATCTACCGAAAGAACACGAATCACAAATCTTTGCGAAATAAGGAAATCCTTGAAATCGTCGCTTTTATTCTCTCTCTTTCTCTCTCCTTTTCTTTCTCTTTCTCGTTCTGTGTGTGTGTGTGTGTGCGCGCGCGCGCGCGCGCGCGCGTGCGTGCGTATGAGTGTATATGTTTTTCTTTTTCTTTCTCCGAGACAAAAACAGAGGCGGCAAATACGCGAAAGAAATGAGAAACTTTAGTCTAAAAATAAAAATATCTCGGTACAAGATAGATAACACCGAGCGTACGCGACCTAATTATTAGAAGGCATAAGCATGCGAACGAAAGTGAAGCGCGATTTTATGTCGAATAACGATAGATAGTGTTGTAAATGAAGTTATTCGAGATTAATTGTCGAGTCGAGAACAAATATACATATATACATAATATCGATACAGGCTGGTAAATTATGACATAGCATCGAATAATAATCTAAGTCATGGGTATCAAAAAATATCTCGTGCACCAGTTCGGTACTTGTATCAAGATATCGATTCTCGTTCGATATATTTTATGAAAGTATCGATGCTCGCTCGATACTTACAACCAAGATTCGAAAAAAGGAACGGAAGAGACTTTTCTTTCAATATTTGTCCCTTTTTCGCTTCGATGTTCGTTCGTTCGTTCGTTCGTTCGTTTGTTTGCCCAAGTCTAATATTACATTCGACGGAAGCATCGAACGATTATCGATACTTTCACGTTGTATCAAACTTGTATCGATTCGGTTGAAGTAAACACTTTTCTATACGATATAAATCTCTCATATCGATCGTTATTGAAAATTCATATACCATGTATGCTTAACTAAAATTTCAATATTTATCGATATTTTTCATTTGAGTATTTTGATATTGAATTGATCGAATGTTATCGATCGGTATATCGGTATCGATAACATCGATCACAGCTCGCGATTGCGCTATCGCAGGGGTCCCCCCCCCCTCTCTCTCTCTCTATACTCCTGTCGATCTCGAATTCACGGTTTCATCCTTCGAGGAAATTAAAAAAAAGAAAAAGTAAACAAACTCCTTAGGAACGTAAAGGGAAGCATTTGTGGCATCAACAAAAAGTAAAGAAAAAAAAAGAAGAAACTATTATCGATACTCGTACGTTAATTCTCGATATTTCCCGTATGCAAAATGGAAATAATCGAATTATATCGCGGAATTCGCGTTTCAAGATGGGTTCTCTTTCATTTTCTTGTTTTTTCTATTTTTTATTTTTTTATTTTTTTTTTATTTTTTTTATTATCGCTCTTTGAAAGACCAAGCGAGCCTTAAGGCGGATTCGCGTTGCGTTCGGCTTTGTGTTAGAATCACGAAACTAAAGTCCCGCCATAGAGGAGGTAACCTTCGCGTGCGTCCTTTACTTTTAACAAGTTAAAGGAACACACGCGGTAAAAAAAGAAAGAAAAAAAGAAGTCTGTGTACTTACGCACATCGAAGGTCGTTAATGGAGATTTAATGCAACGATTAGCATAACGCGCGTGCCCGACTGTAGCGAGATTACACGGAGGTCTGTCTGCATTTTGAAATTTCTTTTCTTTTCCATTTACTTTTTCCTTTTGTCCTTTTTCCTTTTCTATTTCCATTTCAAACGATCCCTTAATAAAACGCGGCGCGCGTTCTCCGATCGATTTTTCTTTCTCTCTCTCTCTCTTTTTTTTTTTCTTACGCCACTAAAGAAAACCTCTTTTTACGACTCTAAAAAAAAGAAAAAAAAAAAAAAAAAAGAAAAGAAAAGAAAACGACTCTACCTCCACTTTCATCGATCAGGTCAGATTTTTAACGTACTACACGTAAAATAAATAAAAGAGCACAACGAAACTAAAAGTAACAATCATTAATGTGCTTCTCTTTTCTTTTCCTTTTTCTTCTTTCTTTTTTCTTTTTTCTTTACTTGTTTTTTTGTTTTGGTTCCCTTCGTATCATAAGAATTTCGAAATGGCACGGTGTTTCTTCTTTTCTTTTCTTTCCTTACCTTTCGTTTACAATCTTTTAATATAACGAGCCAGTAGCGGGGAACTTTATACACGGTGTCCCATGGTCCCGTCTCGATCTTCGAGCTACCCTTCGAAACATTTTTCTAAATTGATAAGCGTACAAGTCGCGAGGTCAATTGGATTCCGTTTGGTGAAAAAAAAAAGAAAAAAAGAAACAAAAAAAAAAAAAAAAAACCAAAAAAAATAGAAAGGAAGAAAGAAAAAACACTGATTTCATTCGACAGACGAAAAACAGTTTTGAAATCGTTCCTAATAACCATCCGAACGATACGAATCAATTTCATATCGTTCGTAGTTCAAGAACGGATAGAACGTCGGGTGTTATCTTCGAACGAAGAAAAGTTTTCGCTTATTTTTTTTTTTTTTTTTTTTTTTTTCTTTGATACCAACCAACCTTTCTACGGATAAGAGAGTATATAAAATGCACCTTGCTCGCGTATCTCTAAAGATATTTTTGAATTTTTCGTTCTTTTCTCATTCCGTATATGGCGAGGCAAAAGCGTTAAAATGTCAACTTCGGTCATACCGTAAGGATGATTTTGCATATGCCAAGACCAATCTCGTCCTTTTCTCTCTCTCTCTTTCTCCTCCTCCTCCTCCTCCTCCTCCTCCTCCTCCTCCTCCTCCTCTTCTTCTTCTTCTCCTTCTTCTCCTTCTTCGTCATTTATTTTTTTTCTCGCATCTCCTTCGAGTGTCTCTCGTCGCGAGATTCGAGAAATCCTGTGCAAGTGTTACGTAAGGACCACGTCTTATTTCTTATAATGTGCTGGCCTTGGATGAAGCTACTCGCACCGTTCACCTACTACCGAAATTTGCGAAATTGTCCCTTCTACTAATTATTAATAATTTTTTTTCTCTTTTTTCTCTTTTCTTTTTTCTTTTTTCTTTTTTTTTAAGAAGAAGAGAAATAAATAATAAATTACGGATATTATAAACAGGAGGATGTTTTTCGTGCATATACATAATTTGTAAATATTAATATTTATAAATAAAAAAAAAAAAAAGAGATCTCGCGTTCGGCGATGAAACGCAGATCGCACAACAAATGGAGAAAAATAAAAGGAGAGAGATATATATATATATATATATATAGAGAGAGAGAGAGAAGGAGAGAGTGAGAGAGAGAGAGAGGTATGTCGTTGAAAGATAAAAATTCGTTCGCTCACGTGCGTGCGAAGGTTTTCCTGTCGGAGAACCTCCCCCCCCCCACCCCCACCCCCTCCTCCCTCGTTGTTCCTCTTTCTCTCGTGCGATTTAAATGTCGTCGTTTTCGTGGCGACGATGATGGCGGCAATGCTCCGCGGCTTTTTGAGGAAATTATGCACAAAATTGACGTTACGCAACCATCCAGGAGGAGTATTTCTGGTACCGTGAGAAACATCTCAGAATCTAAATGATCGTATGCAATATGCGACAATAATTTATCAAATATACGCACGTTTCTTCACCTCCCCGTATAATTTGACTCCATCATGACGCCATTGTTACGAACCCCCTTTTTCTCCCTCTTTTGTAATGTACAAAAACAAAAAAAAAGAGAAAAAGAAAAAGAAAAAGCAAAAAAGGTAAAACACTCTTACGTATTATTCGACGAAATTGTTCGATCGTTGTCGAGCTTTAAATGTTTCTGAGAACGATTCGTACATTTTTTTTCTCCTTCTCTTTTTTTTTTTATTGTTTCCTTCCGTTTCTTTTTCTTTTCTTTTCTTTAACTCGATAGAATATAGACGAGAGGGAGAATTCGACGGGAAAAGAAGAAGAAGAACTAGAAGATCAACGGTATTAGATTTATCGAGAAGAGAGAGTTGGCGGCGGGGGTAGGTGGGTAATAGGTCGATTGGGGGTGAAAAGACGATTTAAAAAGAAAAAGAAATATATATATATATATATAAAAAAAAAAAAGAAAATTGCGTAAAGAAGGAGGGTTAATCGAGGAGACGTCGATAAGTTGGAAATAAAGATGCATCATGGGAATAGTTAAGTCCGCGAGAAACGAAGTATAAAGTGAGTTCGCTCGTTCGCACGAGAGAATGAGAGAGTGCGATAGTAAGAGAGATAGTAGAGAGAAGAAGAGAGAAAGAGAGGAGAAAGAGGAGGTGCAGGAGGAGGAGGAGGAGGAGGAGGAGGAGGAGGAGGAGGAGGAGGATCGGGGAGACACGTCTTTAACGAGTACGCCTCGGTTCTGCGGAGCAGCCGAGCTGACCTTACGTAACTCGCGTGTGGTTTGGGGCCACCTGA
>OU426873.1:2692505-2710005 GCA_911387685.1 Dolichovespula media
AGATTTCTGTCTCGGGACGTGATACCCTTGTCGTTTCTAATGGCGCGGACACGTGGTACGTACGTATGTTAACGTAGTTTCTCGTACTTTCGAGCAATGAAACGCGCGACCGCACGGATACCGTCCTCCTCATCATGGATTTCTTGGCTCCTTTCTTTGTTCGCGCGCGCACGGTTGAAACGGTGTCGTCGACCTCGAAGCAACCAAGCCCCGAGTGTGTAAAGGTGGGCCCGCCCGGCCGAAAAGCAGACACACGCGGGGCGGGGGCGAGGGGTACGACGGGGGAGGGGGGAGGGCCACGCACCTTTGCTTTCACTTTTGCTTGCCGAATAATCGGCAATCGCCAGGAACGAACGAGATTCCGACATTATATTGCGGGCTACACGCGGAACGCCTTAGCAGAGGGAAGGACCGAGGGTACGTTGTGAAATCCGATTCGAATTCCCGCCCAATCGAACGGGGACGGCCGATTAAAACTTTTATCCCTCTTCTTCATCTTCCTCTTTTTCTTCTTCTTCTTTTTTTCTTTTTTTCTTTGTGTCGCTTTCTTTCCTTCGTTATCTCTTTATTTCGATTCTTATCGTCGAGATATTGCTTGGATATCGAAAAAAAGAAGAAGAAAAGAGAGAGAGAGAGAGAGAGAGTGAAAATGTTTCGAACTGTTCGCTTACCTTGTGGTCGCGTGAGTAGTTCCCAACGGGACGATGCTCGATCTTCTTAAGACTTCGAGGATCGTTGCCTCGGTCACAGGAAGAAACGGTAGATCCTCCAATGCCGGCATTCTCGATCTACCGACCACCTGGTCCAATTCCTCCTGCACAGCTTTTGCGGCCTCGGGGTGGTGCAACATGAGAATCACCGCCCATTCCAATGTCGTCTTGACCGTTTCCATGCCGGCGGAGAATAGATCGCCTAGAATCTGTTGCATTTGACGATCTGCGAAAGGAAACGAGAAACGGAGCTTTTAGAACCGTGGGAGGTGGGGGAGGGGGGGGGGAAGAAGAAAAAAGGAAGAAGACGACGAGAAACGGGGTAAGACAAAACAAAGACCAAAAAAAAAAAAAAAACAAAAAGAAAGAAGAAAAAATTCCAAGGGAAACGATACGCGTCGATTTCGTCTTTTCTTTCTCATTTATTTTTCTTTTTTACTTTTGTCTTTTCTCGATCTCTCTCTCTCTCTCTCTCTCTCTCTCTCTCTCTCTCTCTCTCTCTCTCTCTCTCTCTCTCTCTCTTTTGAGAACAAACGATCTCGATTACTCACCGTGATTCTTGCCTTGAAACAACAGTGCCTCGCGTCCTTCGGCCTTAGCCTTCTGGATTTCCAAGAGATAAGCGTCGACGAGATCGCGAATGTTGTTCTCGTCGAAGGTGACTCGATGCTGGTCGACCGTTTCTTGAAAGAAACCAGCCATCTCGGCGCGATTCTCGGATATCTTGTTTTGTACCTTTTGAAGGCAAGGAAGATAACGCATAATAGGTATAAAGTTGACGGCCGCGATGCTGCCGAATAACTTGAATCCCTCCTCGATCAGATCCATGAACCTCTTGAATCTGGAGTCGCCGTGATGGAAGCGAACTCCCATTATGATTGAACAGATCACGTTGCTGATCGACATACCGAGGGAAGGCGATACGTCCGTCGGTGCTCCTTGTCTCGACAATAAACCTTGGATAAAAGTATCGACCTCTCTCTGTAATCAAATCGCGATCGCGTTTCGTACGTTATTTTAACATTTCACGGTCGTCGACACCGACGATATGTAATATATATATATATATATATATATTTTTTTTTTTTTTGGCGCGCGAACGCGATCGAGATAACGATAATCGTGGAAAAGAAGACGAGGAGGGAAGGAAAAGAAGAAGAGAAAAAAAGGAAAAAGAAGAAGGGAAGGTATATCGATCGATAATTGAAACTCACCATAATTCTGGACTCCATGATCTTCTTTCCAGCGCCCATGTACGTCATGCCGAAGCTACGTAGCTTGTCGTGAAGGAACCTCCTCTGATCCTTCCACATTGCGCCTTCGGTATTAATGACACCTATGACAGAACAATAAAAAGAGATCTTAAGCCGTGCGAACTCACGTATGCGTTACACGCGGATACTCGTTTCGTTTTCGCGAGAGTGCCGCGATCAGTCCTACCTATCGAGCGGACGATCGATTACAACATCGCATAGTACGAGTTAGCATTGACCGAGAAGTTGCAACGAGAGGTGTGGAAACGATGCGCTAAAATAGCCTGTGATCGATCGATCGATCGATCGATCGAACGAACGAACGAACGAACGAACGAACGAACGATCGATCGCTCGATCTCCATCGATCTGTCGATCGATATATTCGCGCGAAGTCGTCTCGGAAGTTTAGAGCGGGAGGTAAAGAATTAAACAAAAAAAAAAAAAAAAGAGAGAGAGAAAAGGAAAACGGAAAATAGATAGGAAAACAAGAAAGTGGAACGAAAAGAAGACGAGCGCGCGAACGATTTTAACGCGAGACCAAACGAATGAGACAATCTCGAAAGATTTAAAACTTGTCGATATGATAATAATGATCGTTCGTCATTACACTCACCGTATCCACCGAGGATGTTGATAAATTCAGTGTGCGGTCGACCGCTGAACTCCTCGCGACGGAAGGTATCGCGGATAATCCGATAATCGCTTAAAACAACAACGAGCTGTGTGCCGAGGCGTGCGCTAAACATCGAGCCGTACTTCTTCGCCAGCTCGCCGTACTGTAGGTGGACGTCCCCTTTGAGGAAAGGTAGGTAGCCAAAGACTGGCACGCCCCACGGGCCGGGCGGTAGGGTACGGATGTACCTCAGCCACTGAATGCACCTCACAATCAGGAGTACACCCAAGAACACGAGGAGGGTGTATAGTGCCTCGATCCTGGTGCCGCCCATCGCCTTCCAGATCCACTGTGCCGCGTGTTCCACCAACATATTGTCGGGCTCGTCTTTTTCTTGTCGATAAATAGATCCCCGGTTGTAGTGTGAACGATAGTCGATAACTAATACTCGATACAATCGATCGGTACCGAAACGATATACACTCAAGTGTTTGTTGCTTCGCGGTATCACCAATTTTACATATATATATATATATATATATATATATGTGTGTGTGTGTGTGTGTGTGTATATATATATTTTATATACGTTTATATATATATATATATATATATATATATATATATATATATATCTATATATATATATCGTTGAACGAGGGAAGGATCCTCTCTCTTTTTCTCAAAGACGATTGAAGAGAAAAAAGAGAAGAGAGTAGGAAAAGCCGAGAAAAAGTACAACAACAACAACAACAACAATAACAACAACAATAAACAACAACAACAATAACAAAAACAACAAGAAAAGAAATGGAAAAGGCCGCCGGTTCCCGATATATCGCTCTAGGATGCGACTCTCCTCTCTTTCGGCCGATCCTCGAAAGCGTGCGCGTGCGTTTCGGAGGATCGCAATCCGTGATACTACTCTCTCAACTACCGATCCTCGTCGGCGGGCGACTCGCTCGCCACTCTCGCGTGAAACGATCAGGAGTACACGCCAAACGAAAAGAGAGGATATATGGAGTTGGTTAAAAGGGAGGGGGAGAGAGCTCTTGATAGAGACTGATACGAGCGAGCGAGAGAGACGGAGAGAGGAATAGGTGATATGAGACTAAGACTGAGAAAGAGAGAGAGAGAGAGAGAGAGAGAAAGAGAAAGAGAAAGAGATAGGAAGAGGGAAAAGAGAGGAGAAAAGGAAAAAGAGAGAAAGGGAGGAGGAGGAGGAGAAGAGATAGATAGATAGATAGAGAGAGAGAGAGAGAGAGAGAGAGAGAGAAAAAAGTCGGTCACAGCCGCAGCCGAATTCGCCGGCGCTCGTCACGTCGGGAGTCGTGCGAGCCACGGGAGGATTGAGTGTGTACTAACATACACCTTCTTGTCCTTGCCTGTCTTATATAGTGACTCATCAGGCAGCGGCCCCACGGCGGCCCCTCTGTGCGGCGGGGTGGGGGCGCCCCGTAGATCAGCGGCGGCAGCAGCAGCAGCACCAGCAGCAGCAGCAGCAGCAGCACCAGCACCAGCAGCAGCAGCAGCAGCAGCAGCAGAAGCAGGAGCACAGAATGGCACAGTACAACAGAACAGATCACAGGACGGTACGGCACAGTATAGCACACGGCACAGTACAGCACACGGCACAGTATACAATAGAATATTAAGGCGCGTCAGAGGAGAGTACGACTAAAACGCAGAACACCTTAGCATAGCACGGTATAACAGGAATGGCAACGGCAATGGCAACGATAACTGCAGTAACAGCAATAGCAACAGCAACAGCAACTGCAACAGCAACGTTTGCAGTAACACACCGAGAAGATCATTCGAGCTCTTCGTAACGTAGTACGTCGAAAACGATGAGAGGGTCGAGAGGGGTGGGGAGAAACGGGGCAGAGAGTACGATCGCCAGCCACGAGGGTGGTATGGTGGGCAGAACACGAGCGAGCGAGGGTGCGAGGGCGGACCAAACCCTCGGGCCCCCCCCCCCGCAACGGACCCCGCAAAGCCCGGAGAGAGTCCCTCCGACGAATGGTGGGGGTAAATGTGGCTCCTCGCCACGGAGAACCGCTTCGAGCACTCAGACGGCGCGATGCGGCGCTAGTGAGCGCGTCGTCCGCTCCGATAACATTTCGTTTATTAAAATCCTCCTGCCACAATGGCATATATATATATATTTTATATATATATATATATATATATATATATATATATATATATATATATATATCCGCCTTCATATCACGTTAATATCGCATATTTCTCGCATTTAATAATAGTGCCGAAAGGAAGTGTGCAAATGTTGAGTTCCATATCCATTTCTATTATTGTAGTTGTTCATTCGATACGAGAAAAAGAAAAAAAGAGAGGCCTCGGCGATTGGTTTCATCGTTACTTTCGAACGTCCTGATGTCGAGCGATCGCCTCGTTCGTGTAATTTCGTAATCCCGATGTGTCAAATGTTTAATATTTCAACCAATGATCTCACGCACGTTTTATAACTTACGAAGTCGAATCATACGGTACGGCATGTACATACGCACGTATGTACGCATGTATTTATTTATGTATGTATGAATGTATGTATGTATGTACGTATGTATGTATGTATGTATGTATGTATGTACGTACGTAAAAAAAAAAAAAAGAAAAGAAAAAAATTTTGTGCGGATACATTTTCTAAGTGTTGAGATATCGGAATAATAATATTTTTATTTAAAGAAACGACGAACGTATTTACGATTTGCGACGTACGTCGTTCGTAATCATCGTAGATGTTTTTTCTTTACTTCTTCTTTCTTTTTTTTTTCTTTTTTTTTTTTTTTTTATTTAACGCGGATCTAGACGCGGTATCGTCGCGCCAATAAACGATAACGAGATATCACTTTAACGAATCATAAAAATTCGAACGGACGAATTTTTCGGTACTAACCAGGCACGAGAGAGGAACGTCTGACCCATTTGTGTATATTTATTCGTCCGGTACGGTGCAACCTGTCCAAATAAGGGGAACCGCATTCGGACAAACGATACCGGCCTACAGGCCGTGCAAAATGCTCGTCCATCCTCGCCATAACTGGCGAAAAGCGCGCGCTCTCCTTCCGTTCCCTACCTGTTTCTCCTCTAAGGGTGAGTCACTTCTCGTTCGTGGATATTATGATTTAAGGAGAGTGAGGGAAAAAAAAAGAAAAAAGAAAAAGAAAAATAGGGAGCAAAAAAAAAGAAAAGAAAAAACAAAGAAGAAGAAGAACAAGGAGAACCAACAAAAAACAAGAAAGAAGGATAAGAACAATAATAAACAATTAATTAATTAATTATTGTTTCTATTATATCAATCAAATGTACTGTTTCATTTTGAATTCTCTAAACGACGTTTATTAACCGGTAGCCACTCGATAAATCTCTCTCCTCTCTCTCTCTCTCTCTGTCTCTGTCTCTGTCTCTGTCTCTCTTTTTCTCTCCCTCTTTCTCTCGGTCATTGGTGATGCCGATAACCGATTTACATCGCATGCGACTTATCATTATCCTTCGTTTTACTCGACACGTACTCACTCACTCACTCACTCACTCACTTACTTACTTACTCACTTACTTACTTACTTACTCGCGCTTCAACGAAAAAAAAAGAGAAAAAAAAAAGAAAAAAAGAAACATTTTATTGCGATTCGATAGCGATGTCGTCATCGCTATACGGTCGTTCTGGACGTTCGTATACGTATGATCCTTGAAAGATTATTATTGCGATTGAGAGGAACGGCAATGATTTTATTCGGAGCAACGACACCTTCTTATCGGTGTTGTAACAGTCAACGAGTGAGCGCGATGATGATGACCCGAAGGCCGTACGCTATTCTCGAATACTTTTTCATAATACCAGGAACCAATGATTAATGCCCAAATCAATGCCCAAATAGCAATGCCCAAATAGCAATGCCCAAATTAATGCCAAAATCGATAAATGACCGATACCAGTTCTTCTTTACGCGCGTTCATTTCTAAATGATTTGAACGCGTTCGTTACAGATCTAGTCCAATCAATTCGATCGTTCGATCGATCAATCGATTTTACTACAAATTTTATATGAATATATACATATGTGTGTATGTGTGTGTGTGTGTGTGTGTGTGTTTCTATTCGTGTGTGTGTATGTATGTATATAATCATTTCGTCTGACACTCGAAACACCTACGGAATTGGATTACAATGGTATTCGTACGTTACGCAGAAAGTCGATTCTCGAACGGAAATCATTATAAAAAGAAAAAAAAAATATATATATATATATATATATAACAGAGAAAATCTAAAAACGTGAACATATTCGAAATGATAACCTAGGGATAATGCGCTAACTTAATCGTAGGCGTAGCCACGCGAATAATCATGGCGATGGCGATACCAGAGCACACGAGCTCAGCTTGCTCTATAAAAATGCAACACACGTTTTCGAGATTGCATTCCTCGGTCGTTGATCCAAAACGACGTCGACGTGACGATTCTTCTTCGTTGATACCTCATTGTCGTTTTCTTCGTCGATTTCTTCGTACAACGGGGAAAGAGGTATTCGATTCTTGGAAGAGGAACGTTCAATACGAGGGGGTGAGCGGGGGGAGGGGAGGAGGAGGAGGACACGCGTACTCACTCTCTCTCTCTCTCTCTCTCTCTCTCTCTCATATTCATCTTCCCTGTCGATCGTTTCGATCATCCTCAAGGAACATACCGATACTTTGTACTCGCCGAACGAGATTAAAAAAAAAAAAAAAAAAAAAAAAAAATAAGAAAAGTCCGTTTGACGACGAGTCAAAAAGTAAAACTCGTTGGTTTTTTCTTACTTCTTTTTTTTTCTCTTTTTGACGAACGAACGAACGTCGAACGAACGATTTTTTTAATTCGTATATGCTGCATAATTAAGATCTCAATTTTTTCTTTTTTTTCAAAGACGCACGATCGAAACGTGTCTCTCGCGAGAAACGTTTTCAAAATAAACGAAATATATGTATTTTCGTTCGCTTCGAACTCGCGATTATAATCCTCTCTCCTCTTCGTTACAAGAAGTTATTTCGATCGCGAATACATTTTCGATCGCCGTACTCTCTAAAGTTCTTCTTGGTTTCTTTCTCTTTCTTTTTTTCGTATCATCAAAGCGCGAAAATTAAATTTGAACGGAACCCCGTGGACGATGACGACGGAGAAATAATAATTTTCTTATTCTTATTTCTTTTCTTTGTTCTTCTCTTTTTGTCCATTTCTTCGCGTAAGCCGACGGCAAAGCAAGGGAAAAGCAACGGAAAGGAAGAAACGAGGAGTAGTTTTCCCTTTTTAGAAAATTTCCCGAGTCGAAGCAGTCTACCGTTGGTCCCTCGACCGATCTCGTTGCGGGGCGAGGTGTGGACGTTTCTTTTTTTTTTTTTTTTTCTTTTAAACAAAACAAAAGAAAAAGAAAAGAAGAAAACCCACGCCCGCACGGACGGCAGCAGAACCGACTTACTCGCTGACGCGATACTTTTTCGTTAAAAAATGAAAGGAAATATCGTGAAAAGGAGCGCGGTTTTGTTTTACTCGTGAAGGTAAAAAGTTGAATGAACTCTCCTTGTATATGAGAGCCAGGGGACCACGGAGAGCCCCGGAGCCCGAGTACAAGTACGCACGAGCACGAGCACGATCGCGATAAGATCTCTTCTTCCTCCGGATCTACTCTTCTCTTTTTTTCTTCTCTCTTTCTCTTTCTCTTTATCTTTCAGCTTCCTCGGACGTGAATGAAAGCGAGGTAGGAACACGCGCTCGTTGGGTTACAATAGAAAAAGGAGTAGTCGTGATACTCAAAGAAATAAAATAAGATGATCTGATTCGTAGAAAAGGTACGGGACACGGGACTGAGGAGACGGAGGAGGAGGAGGAGGATAAGGTAAAGGATAATCTCTTTCATATCTCTTGACCTACGATCGATGAAGATGAATGTGGATAAGGATGAATGTAAATAGATAAAAGACGAATGAGATGGACGTAAAGAGGTGAAGTTACAAATTTTCAGTAAGCGAGGAACTCGAATGAGTGAGTAAAGTACTTACGTGGAACGTAAATAAGAAGGAATAGAGGTAGGAAGGAAACACGAGGGGTAGAGAGAGAGAGAGAGAGAGAGAGAGAGGGGCGGACGGGGAAGGAGAGGGAGGAGAAGAGAATATAAAAAAAGAAGAGGGAGACGAAGAAACGCGGTCTACGCTCCGTCTGTGATCGCTTCAAGGGTGAACGACCGTCCGTGCGGAGGACGTGTTACTCTCTTCCAATCGTACGAGAAGAGAGTATGATGTGTCTTCTTTCTCGTACGAATGGCTCTTGGGCCTCAACCATGGCGAGTAACCATCGCGAAAGTCGCCTCTACTCGAATAAATACCATTGTATTTACTCGAATTAATCCTCTGGTCGTCCATAGATATTGGATCGGCGAGGAATAAATGAAAAGTGAAAGATGAAATATGAAAAATGAAATATGATAAAGAAAATTTCACGATAGAAATAATAGTTGGAAAGTAAGCGTACCGATGAAATATCTCCCTTTATTCATTCCCATGGAATTTGATATTATTTATATTTACAAGAACCAATAGATTATATTCATGTATAATTTTGTACCAATAATTTGTACCAATTTGCACCAATGATCCGAATGATAATTGAAATAGTAATAAATAATATGTACTGATATACGTACTCGCATACATACGTTATAGAAATTATTTGCCCTAAGACGATTAACGAAATAATCGTGTGTTCGTACAGTTCTTGATATTTTATACTTTTCTTTCTTTGTTATCTCTATTTTTCTCGGTCGTTTAATTTAACAAATCTGTACTTTGAGAAACTTCAGTATACGAGTATCGCGTATCACTTAGTTTCGCTCTATAACGTTCCATAACTGATTTAATATAAGAACTTTTTTACGTTCTATAACTAAATACAAATATAATAATTACGATCGAAATGTGATAGATAAAGAATTGAAAGATCAAAAAAAGGAATAAAGAGAAAAGAAACGAACAAAAATATGAATCGTTGTCGTACATTATTCTTTTCCTTTCCTTTTTTCTTTTTTTTTCTTTTTTTTTTTTTTTTTTTGAAAATTTATCCGAGTTTCTCCTTCGAGAGAAATACACGCAACACACGCGCGCGCGCGCACACACACACACAGACACACAAATAATCGTATCTAATAACTTTTACGTAATACCATAGTAAATTCATCGCTGTTCGTTCGAACTGCGTCGTTTTTAAAGGGTTAACATGTCAGTTAACGAAGCCTCTCATGTCTTTCGTATCGCAAATCGTCGTTCCACCGTGTTCGTAAACGAGCCAATTCGTACACGAGCGTATCTCCTTTTCGTTTATTAATTGAAACAGAGGCTGTCCTCTACTCGCGCGGATAAACACATAGTCGGACCCGTTTGATCCAGAATCCTTCGTGTGCTCGTAAAAGGTCGCCGGTCGGTCAATGAACCCGACATACACGACAGGGTTCCTACATACGCGAAGTACCATAAGCGTCAAATTTAAAAAGACCAAAAATATCTGTCGAGGGTTGAAACGATTAATTCTCTCCTTTCATTTATATTATCTTCTATCTTTTTCTGTTCTTTTTCTTTTTTTTTTTTCTTCTTTTAATTTTTTATCTCTCATTCTTACTATCCTTCATTCCTTTGATCTTGATTTTTTTCGATTGTCTTTCTCTTTTCCGTTCTTCTTTTTTGTTTATATATATATATATATAAAATTCTTCAATCTTTCTCATCCAGGATCCCAACCACTGATTCAACCCAGACGCAACCCACCCCGTAGTACCCCCTCCCCCGTTTTTTCCTCTCCCTCCACCCGTCGTCCGCGCCACACTCGCGATCTAATGGCGAGATTATATAAATCGACGGGATTTATATAATGAAATCATCGGTATATAACACAATGGTTTATTATCACGCGAGAACGTCCTACGACACAACAATGGCATAATACATCGATCTCCTCGATTACGACGCACCTAAGCGAAGTACGAACGTCATATTCCTGTCACGCATTGTCGGTTCACTCTGCATTCTTTCATAATGAATCCCGCGTCATTTCAATTCGATCCTCTCCTACTAACGCATCATATAAACGTATACACACACACGCGCGAGCGCGCACGCATATATATATATATATATATATATATATATATATATATATATATGTATATGTATATGCATTTAAGTATAAATGTATGTACGTATATACGTATATATATATATATATATATATATATATATATATATATATATATATATATATATATATATATATATGGATATGTATATGCATTTAGATATAAATGTACATACGTATATACGTATATATTTATATATATATTTATATGTATATGCATTTAGATATAAATGTATATACGTATATACGTATATATTTATATATATATTTATATGTATATGCATTTAGGTATAAATGTATATACGTATATATATATATATATATATATATATATATATATGCATGTACCTATAAACTGTACTTCGAAAGGCGTATCATTTCGAAATTGGGATACGTCGTACAAAGTAGGAGGGACTTTTTTTTTCCGCGAGAGAGGTGATTCTCTCTCATTCTCTCATTCTCTCTCTCTCTCTCTCTCTCTCTCTCTGTCTCTCTTATCTTTTTCTTAAGTTTACTGGCAGCCAGGCAGGCAGGCAGGCGGTCGGGCGGACGGACGCAAAGGAGCGCAACGGAAGGAGAGCGCGGTACGTACGAACCGGTCTCTCAGCTTATATATCCATGCGGTAATGTAATTGCGCGTGTGCGATCGATCGTGTAAGTGCAGCTCGTGCGTTCGCTTATAACTTTACCTCGCGAAACCGGGGCTGCAATTTCTGATTGTTTACATGCGAGGGCATTGCCCGGATGCCGCCGCTTACCTTACACACATTCCAGGTGTCCCACCTCCTTCCTTTCTTTCTTTCTTTCTTTCTTTCTTTCTTTCTTTCTTTCATTCTTTCTCTCTTTCTTCCTTCCTTTCTTGCGCTTGCTTTCTTACTTGCCTTCGTTTCTTTCCTTCCTTCTTTCTCTCTCTCTCTCTCTCTCTCTCTCTCTCTCTTCTTTTCTTACTCTCTTAACTTCCTCCTCTCCCCTCCTATCCCCTCCCTACTCCTCACCACCTCCATCATCACCACCTCTATCACCTCCTCCCACGGTTCGACATCAGCAGGTCGAGTCTCGTTGTACCGAGCCGCGCCTCTCTAGTCGTTCATAGTCGCTCCAAGTCGTTCCGATATCACTCCTTCTTCCCTTCTTAGCTTCGCAGTTTCGTATTGATTCTACCGCGAAAATCTACCTACGTATTTCTTCTCCTTTCCTCTCTCTCTCTCTCTCTCTCTCTCTCTCTCTCTCTCTCTCTCTCTCTCTCTCAATCTCTATCCATCTATCTATCCATCTATCTATCTATCTGTCCGTCTATTTTTTTCTTTCTTAGTCTTTTTTTCTCATTAGAGTTCGACGAACCGCCTTCTTTCGCGGTTATCATCGTCTTTGAAGTTGTACCTCGACGACTACAACGACTACGACGATCACTACGACGACTACGATGACTATAACGACGACCACGATGACGGCGATGGGACAGGAGAAATTTCATTATCTTGCTCCTCACTGAGAGACGCGCGGACGTGTCCCGAAATAGAAAAGAGCGAATGCGAGACTCTTTCGAATCGTGCCGATTGAGAAACTCCTCCGATGCCTTTTACTTACTCACTCCACCTCCACCTCCACCTCCACCTCCACCTCCACCACCTCCTCCTCCTCCACGTCCTCCTCCTCCTCCTCTTGCCCTCTCCATTCTTCTCTTCCCTATAAACGAAGTCGCGTTCACGTTGAAAAGGACAAAAATGAAGAATGAAAAAAACGAAGGAAAGCTCCTACGTCGATTTATCTTCTAACGTCGTACAATAGGAGAGACTACTCACTTCTCTTATCACAAATTACGATTTATATACTATTGCGAAAAGATATGTACGAGCTCGATCTATTATTGATATATATCTATATATATATATATATGTATTTCATGAATGAAAATATATGCGTTTGTAACATTAAATTATCTTATATTACCTTTGATCCTCTACATAAATACGTATAAATATCTAATTGACTAACGAGATCGATATAATTTATCTGTTTTTTTTTTTTTTTTTTTTTTAATGAACGATTAAAGACGCTGCCAACACGTACGGACGAATTATTAAGTAAAAATAAAAAAAAAAAAAAAACAAAAGATTATTAACGTAATATCCACGTCATTCTCATATTCCCGTCGAATCTTTCAAATTATTTATATCGCGCTTTTGCCTTTAGGGGGGAAAAAAGAAAAGAAAAGAAAAGAAAAGAAAAGAAAAGAAGTATTTTTTGATCGTCGTGAAACACCGATAGTTTCTCTCCTCCTAATCGTTTACGTGAAACATCTTTCGCATGCAGATCTATGCCTAGATCTTCGATTTAATTCGATGCTCGAAAGATTTACTTGCGCCGCTCCTCTCACTCGCGAGCGAGTTCTAGTTATATAGTTAGTCTCCCACAGCCGGAGGAGAGGACCTTCGGGGTCGTTGAACTCGAAGACGCCGTCGTTCAACCGTTCTGTGACGATCGACGAAAAAGATCGATATCCTCGATCCATAGCGCTTATCTTTCGTTCGCGTACGTCGAAAAATACGTACAATGCTCTTTACATGCCTCGACGTTCTCTCATCCTTTTTCTTCTCTCTCTCTCTCTCTCTCTCTGTCTCTGTCTCTGTCTCTCTCTCTTTCACACACACATGATCGATCATATCGAGTGAATCGATCATTTCTATTCCTCCTTTAGTTTTTCCTTTTTCTCGTTCCATTCAAGTTTTTTTCTTCTACTCTCCCCCTCCCCCTCCACTCCTCCACCCTCCCCCTCGATACGAGAACGCCACGAAGGAGGAAATTTAAAGAAAGAAAAAAAGAAAAAAAGAAAGAAAGAAACCCATGGAGATCGTGAAACCTAATTTCAATCGGTGATCGGGTTATAGACGTTAGAATAGAATGAAGGACAAGAAAGGTATAATAGGTTAGTCCTTTCTTACTTGAAAGGAAACGAAGCGAAACGAGCTCTCTCACGGATAAGTACGGACACGATGGTTCCAATTCGAAGTCATCGATCCGTGATATATTCACGATCTTCCGGCTAAGGAATGGCAAATCGAATGGCGATAACGGATACGTATTATTCCATATTTTCATCGATCGATGATTCGTCCTTCGATATTTCCTTCTGACTCGAAAGCGACTTGGAATCGTCGTTGATCGGATTATATTCTTTTTCGTGTATATAATATATATATATATATGTGTGTGTGTGTGTGTGTGTGTGTATCTATTGAAGTTTATCCTTCGGAAGCGGTGAAGGAACATTATTGCCGCTGCTGCATCTTGCTCGGCAAGCCGAGCCGAGCCGAAGAATCTGGGTCATAGTGGGACCAGGTAAATGTAGCGGTACGCGCAGGGCACAATGACGACGATCTCGTCGTGGCCGAATCCTTAAACGGTTGACATCGTCAACCCACGCGAGACTCCCCTCCTTCTCCTTCTCCTCCTCCTCCTACTTCTCCTCCTCCCTCTCCTCCTTCACCTTCTCACTCTTTCTCCTTCTCTCTCTCTCTCTCTCCTTCTCTTCCCTCCTCCTCTTCCTGAATATCCTTCTCTTGTTCCATCATATATCTAATCCTTTATTATACTCCTACTTTGGTTCGATAGATCTAACGAAGGAATTAAAAGATTAAGAAAGAAAAAATAAAGAAAGAAACGGGTGGAAGGGGGCGAGAACGAAGGGAGAAACGAAGTTGAGAATAAAAGAAGAGGCGGAAATGGTTGGGGTATTGATCGAATAAAATAAAATCAAAATGAAATGAAATGAAATAATAATAAAAACGAAGAAGAAGAAGAAAAGGTTTATTGTTTTTCGACGACCGTGAGAGAGAAACTCGATTGGTCAAGACACGACCTGACACCCAACTACGATCGGCCCATACGTATTTACGTACAGTAAGGTACATACGTATGTATGTACGTACGTACGTACGTATCTTACGAAAAACGAAGGCGAGGTAGACGTGAGGTAGAACTTCGAAGGATATCCCATGCTATGGTTTCCAACAGGTTTCGTTTCTAACGGCTAATAACGGGGCCCAGGTGATTTTGGGAAGCCCGTTATTCCTTTCTCGTAGTGCCTCTCGAGTCTCGACTGCGGTCGCCCGTTAGAAATCGGGTCGACCCTCGCTGATAACCTCCTTGCTTTCCTGCCACCATTACTAACCGCCATTTCTCTCCATCGCCATTGTGTGCCTGAAACAGAAAAGAGCATATGTAAACTATATATATATATATATATATATATATATATATATATATATATATATATATGTATATGTATATCTATTTATATATTCCATTATATCAATCTCTAAATAATATCTAATATATCTATTTATATCAATCTTGAAAAGATTGATATAAACGATAACGATAAAACGATTTTATTTTTCTTTATATATTTTAATATATATATATATATATATTTATTTATATTTATCTTTTCAATAAAACATTTTACGAACATAAGTTTAAGTTTATATAATCTATTTTTTTTTCATCTAATTGATCTTAGTAATACGTGGTATAACGTTTGGCCCTATGCTTTAGGATACCCTGTATGTACACGTATATATATATATGTATATATATATATATATATATATATATATATATATATATTTACATATATTTATATATGTATATATTATATTTATATATATAAATATATATATATATATATATATATATGTATGTATTTTTTTTCTCTTATTACTCCCGAGAAAATTAAACGTCATAGGAAAGGTCATAAGTAAATAATTAAGTCATGGAAGGTGTCATAAGTAATTAATTAATTGATGAAAAATGTAATAAGCATGTGATTAAATAAATACGTGGGTTATTTTTCTTTTCTCTTTTTTTTCTTTTTTCTCTTTTTTTTTTTCCTTAAACGATCGGTATGCACTCGCGATAAGTACTCGCGATATATGTATACCGATATCGATAAAATCGAATTACGTAGAATCTTAAATTAAATCGATCGGCTCCTAACGAAAATACAACCGGCTCTGGTTTTCTTATCTCGCGACAAATAATACGGACGATTCGAGGAATCGCGGTCGACGTTGGCAAGAATCGGCAAGATATTTTGGCAGGCCGTCTGTTACGCTTTAATGACTTCTTTCGTCGGTAGGTTCAACGAACGATAACTGGAACGAGTTTGTCGCTACGTCTTCGAAGTGGCAAAGGTGCTTGCTACTACTCTCGTACGTGTTACTACGATACGATAATAAAAATTGTATTGAGAATCGATTAATTCACGCAATCTCGATGATCTTTGATCTTCCTTTTTTTTTTTTTTTTTTTTTTTTTTTTCTTCAAAATGTCACTTAATTTAAAGGAAGCATTCACGTATATATCGATCCACTTTCCTACGATATCTTAACTTAACGATCGTGTACGTGCGTGTGTACGTATGTATGTATGTGTGTACGTTACGTGCGCGTGTATAGCGTTCCATGATAAATTTTACATCGAGCATATTTATCGTTCGAAAGTACGAGTTTAACGAACCCTGTAACAATCGATTTATTAGCGAAAACGAAATCTTATCGATCGTTGCTCTCTCTCTCTCTCTCTCTCTCTCTCTCTCTCTCTCTCTCTCTCTTCCTCTATCTATTTATCTATCCAAATGTCTTTAACGTCCTTTTACTTATTTCCATTCTCGCGCGGGTTCTAATCTTCAAATCGACTTGACTCTTCTATCGCGATGGACGATGAACCTGCACGATTTATCGAATCGCAATTAGAAAGTCGAGCGACTTCAAGTGCGCCTTTATCGCGCCGAACGAGCCGGGACGGAAGATGATGCTCGAGAATGATTATCATGTTACGAGTATTCCTTTAGCCTCGTAGAAAACGATGAATAAGAAACGTAACGTGACGATAGAAGACAGAAAAAGAGAGAGAGAGAGAGAGAGAGAGAGAGACAGATGTCGTCCAATAGCCCGAGTTATATAATTTCATCTTGACGTATCAACAAAAATGACAAAAAGATCGTTAGATAAAACGTGTTACTTTTAATAAACGCGTCTACAATAGTCCTACGACATTTTAATTCGATCACTCATTCTAAGATCGTTGACCCGAATCAATATTAATGATAATCTTACTTGACACCAATCGTTAATTTTAGTTATAACAACTATATTGCATCATTGAAAATGTTGACTATTGATTGATACAATTATTTTCGAACAAACACGTTTACTTTCCTTCTCTCTCTCTCTCTCTCTCTCTCTCTCTCTTTTTCTTTCTTTCGTCATCGAAGTATATGCAATATTTTTGAAGAATCCCTCTCCTCCTTCGAATGGGGAAAGAAGAGGAGAAAAGAAAAAGAGAAAAAAGGGCATCGTATTTTTTGTTCTTCTTCTTCTTCTTTTTTCTTTATTTCACTCTCGTTTTATTATATGTGTGTGTGTGTGTGTGTGTGTGTGTGTTTGTCTTTCGATTTCAACGAATTTAACCTTTGAATTTGAAAAAGAATCGAAGCAGAACGGTCCGACAAGGAGTAGAGGGACCTGTCCGAGATAAGCCCGAGACACGAGTTGAAATAATTCGCGCAATCGTTATAGGTTGACTGGCCGATCAATTTTCTTAGGGGGGGCTCCTCGTGCCGGCGGAAATAACAAACAAAATGGACAAAGAGCAAAAGCAAAGCCGCGCTCGACCCCGTATACAAGAGAAGGGGCCATAGCGATCAATGATCCTCCGGCTCGAATTTAATCGATGA
>OU426873.1:2717505-2795005 GCA_911387685.1 Dolichovespula media
ATATATATATATATATATTTCTTGTCAGACGAGAAATAACGAAAATATTTCTGTTTCATTTTCTAATCATCTAATAAAGATTTCTATCTTTAATGTGCCTCCATCCAGATACGTTACACGAGCAAATAACATCACTTATTAGAATCCTACGTTATTTCAACTATGTAAATACCAAAGACAGAGAGAAAGAGAGAGAGAGAGAGAGAGAGAGAGAAAGAGAGAGAGAGAGAGAGAAAGAGAGATGGTAATCGAATAAATTTCAAATCGTATTTACATACACAGCATCCATAAAGCTTCGATAGAACGCTCTCGGCGAATTCGGCTACTCGACTGAGGTCATCGAACTCTAAACTCGCGGGTTGCGATCGATTGGTCGATATCGGCCGATATTATTAAAAATCTGTTGCCCTTCTCCGACTTTTACGATCAACTTTACGTGCATGCGTTTTGCAATATCCCATAAACCGTCTCTCTCTCTCTCTCTCTCTCTCTCTCTCTCTCTCTCTCTCTTTTTCTATGAGGACGTTCAACTTGTAGAGAAAAGTACAAATATCATGTGAAATTCTTACGACCACAATTTATCCATTCGCGGAACCTTAATATTCCTTTTTAATTCGAAACAAATTTATTTCTAAATTAGATAAGAGAGAATTAAGAAGGGGAATATATTTGGAGAATAAAATTTATCGATTTTAAACGCACGTGTAGTCTCTCATACACATCCAATCTCTTCAATTATCTTCTATATACTTATATACATATATATGTATATATATATATATATATATATATATATATATATATATATATACATATATCATACATACATGCATATGTACATACATACATACATACATATATATATATATATATATATATATATATATATATATATATATATATATATATTAGATTGTCTCAAAAGTTTCTTTCGTTTTTCAAACAATCTCAGATAAAACAGCTACGTTTACGACAGCGAAAGAAATTTTCCGTACGACCTTATGTATAATATAAATAAAGAAAAAGAAAAAAAAAAAAAAACTGTAAAATAAAAGTAATCGATTTTATTACAAGCGTCTTCCTGCCCCCATTTACCCCCATACCACCCAACCCAGCCGCTTCCAAATACGTGCACACTCGATACCTTCAATTTCTCATGAAGATTTCCCAAGAAGAAGAAAAACATGAGTTCGTTTTCCGTATACTCGGCGAGTACGTAGGACGTGTTTATGCAAAAGTAAAAAAAAAAAAAAAAAAAAAAAAAAGAAGAAAAATAAAATAAGAAATTAATAATAATAATAATAATAATAATAATGGTAATATCAATAACCAACGATAACGAACAACAACAACAACAACAATAATTATTTCAATAATAATAATTATTATAATGATAATAATAATTATAATAATAATAACAATAATTTCGCTTAAAACGCTTAAGTGATTAGTAAGAGTGTCGCGCGGGTGACGTGCAATTATTTTGCAAGCGCGAAATTCAACGATCGGAGTCGAGAAGAGGCGGGAGGCAAGAATCGGCGCGGAGAGATCGTCGCGGAAATCGGTGAGCACGGGTTCAAAGACCTCAAGAAACTTACCGGATGAACGGGGAAGTCTAAGGAGGACGCGAGGAGCCCGCGTCGCGCCGCGCCGGCTACGCGAGGAAGGCGCGTCAGCGTCGTCCGCTCGTATATTTTGCGCGCGAACGCGCCTTATTACGTCACGATTCGCGCGGCCGATCGCACCTCTATCTCCTCTCCTTATTTCTTCTCGATTCTCTCAGTTCCCTCTCTCTCTCTCTCTCTCTCTCTCTCTCTCTCTCTCTCTTTCTCTCTTTCCATCTCCCTCTCTCTCTCCCTTCTTATTCTTCATCCTTCGAGTAAACGCAAACGCTCTTTTAATTATACTAATGTTTCGGATGTTGAAGATATATATATGTGTGTGTGTGTGTGTGTGTGTGTGTGTATATATATATATCCTGCATGACACGTGGTGACGTACGATCGAGAAAAGAAAAAAGAAATTAAAAAGAGCAAAAAAAAGATATTCGAGAAAAACTGTCCACCTACGTGGCCAATTGAAAACAACAATGAAGAAAAGGAAAAAAGAAAGGGAAGGAAGAAAAAGAAGGGACAAAATGAGAAGAGATAAAGTAAGATAAATAATCGAGACTCTCGTACGTACGTATTTTCTTTCTTTTTTCTTTCCTGTTAATTTTTTATTTTTTTTCCTTCGTAAGTACGCACACATACGTAGACGTTAATTATTTAATACGATAATTGACGCGACGGTAGAGAGAAAGAGAGAGAGAGAGAGAACGAAAAAGAATAAATTTATATGTATATAGATTTCAACATTACAAAAAGGAATAATAATTAAGCTTGTTCGATTGCGTTAAACCCGTTACAATCAACGTACTCGAGATAATTATCCAAGGAAGCTACTAGTTAAAAAAATTAAAAAAAAAAAAAAAAAAAAAAGAAGAAAGAAAGAAAAGAAAAGGAGAAGAAAATAAAAGAGAAGAATTGGTCGTAACTCGCACGTGTAACCGATTCGTGCATACTAACGTACGTACACGTACGAGCAAACGTAAAGAGTAAACGTGTAAACACCGTGTGCAAATGAAAAACAAAAAGATCGAGTTTTTCAATCGGCATTCAATTTGTCTCGGGATAACCGGGGTGTCCGCAATTTACCTGGGACAGAACAACGTCCGTAATTAACGACGTTAGTTCTAACAATCGCTTTTATTATGTATAACCGCGAGATAATGCGGTACTTAATTACCGAAAAGAACGGAAACGTACGTACGTAAGTACGTAAATACGTACGAACGAGGTGGGAGGTGAGTGGACGACGTATAGATAGGTAGGAGGAGAGGAGGATTGGCAAGGTGGGTGGGAGGAAGGAGAAAAGGATGGGAAGGTGAGTGGCGAGGGGATATGGGGGGAGGAGGGGGGACAGGGGGGGGAGGGAAAGACAAACGAAAGGTTCAGGTTTGTCGTTGAGACAAACGCGATCCGAGCATTCCAAAGGGGTGAGCAAGTTTCCTGTGAATTTCCCGTCGTTCTCTATCTTTATCTATTTATCTATCTATCTATTTATCCATCTATACGCGCGTTGTGTATGTGTGTGTGTGTGTCTCTCTCTCTCTCTCTCTCTCTCTCTCTCTCTGTATCTCGTATTCTTTCTCTCCTTGTCGAACTCGAAGAAACAGGAATCGTTTTTCCGCGGAGCGTGCTCGTGCGTAAAGTCACGTGCGCGCACGCGAACAGCCGTTTTGCGCAAAGAGCAAGAGAGACGTCCGTCGGCCGGCTGGCCGGAGCGCAAAGGGGGCGCGTACTCACGTACGAAATGTCGCTCGGGCTCAGGCTCGGGCTCGGGCTCGGGCTCGGGCTCGGGCTCGGGCTCGGGCTCGGGCTCGGGCTCGGGCCTTTCGCTCGGTATAGATAGAAGTGCAACAACATCGGCCAAGGGGGCAATGCACCTGCGACAATAACAACAACAACGACAACGTGGTAGGGAGAGATAGAGAACGAGAGAGAGAGAGAGAGAGAGAGGTGGGGGGAAGGGAGAAGGGGATGAGAGGAGGATGGGGGGAGGAGGAGGAGGAGGAGGAGGAGAGTGCCGATGAAGGAGGAGAAACGTTGAAAACGTTTTAACGATCGAGTAAGAAACCGATCATCGGTTATGCCGTTCGCACCCAAGTAAGCTACCCCATATAAAGCTCGATATAGTTGTCAGGCTACCCATGCGATTCTACGTGACTCCCTCCTAATGGCATCCACGGCGCGTTACCACGATCCGCTTTACGAACGCGCATCGTCGATCGTTCATCGATCGCGTTGCACCGTTCAAAGGCGTTGTTATGTATTGGTTCTCTCTCTCTCTCTCTCTCTTTCTATCCGTCTTTCTCCATCTATCTATCCATCCATCTGTCTATCCGTCTTAACTTCTGTTTACAATGGGGTATGCAAAACGAATGAATAGGAAGGACCGAGCACGTGTAACCGAGGAAACAAATAGAGGATCTACACGGAGTGTAATGCGCGAGCACGCTTGCCGCCATAGTAATGCACGTTGAATGGACGGACGGACGAGCGGAACGACAGAGCGAGCGAACGAGCGAGCGGTCAATGCTCGAGTAACCCCAGTCAACAGTAAAAGTGACAAACGCTAATGTACCGTAGACGGGGAAAAAGAACGGACACGCCAACCGGGCCAGGCAGGGCCGGGGGGAAACCCTTTTTTTTTTCAACCCTTCCGCTTTGTTTCGTTCTTTCTTTTTCCCCAAAAATCAACGGGACTCCTCTCTCTCTCTCTCTCTCTCTCTCTCTCTTTTTCTTCGATCAGTTCAAACGACGATCTTAAAAAAAGAATCAGTTCGTTCCTTTTTCATCAAATCCTCGATACATCGATCTTATTCGATTTGATTTCTACTAACAGTATCCGACAAAACGATCGGACAGATTACTTTGGATCGGGAATATTTTTTTTCCGTTATATAATAAAATAATAATGACAGTAATAATTCGCACCGTTCGTAACGATCTGTAACCTATCGAGTATGAAAAACGTATGCGTGTTATGTATGTATGTATGTATGTATGTATGTATGTATGTTGTGTTGTGTTATGTTATGTTACGTTATGTACCGCCTATCGGTGCGATCGGTGCGAGAGAATGAAATCATTGAATTAATGGCGATCGCACCGGCGAGGTCGCTTTTAACGAAACTAGAACAAGAGAACGCGAGTACAATCCCGTTCGCGGAAATTTATTGTAAGAGGGAGATAGGACGATGAGGTCGGCAAACCACGGACGCTGAAGAATTACAAGCGCGCAGGGTGATTGGCAGGGATTGGCTCGCAACGAGATCGAAATGTCAACGCGAGTCTGTCTAACAGGAAACCTCGAGGAAACGTTCCCGTCTCCCCTCGCCACCTCTCACCGACACCCCGCCACCCAACCCCCACCCATCCCTCCCCCGCCCGATCAGGAGCGTATTAACTCGACACAACGAGTAAACGAGCGAAACGAGAGATCCGTCGTTGCATTTTCATTATCGTTCGTTCTCCTCGAAGGTGCGATTGATCGTCGACGTCCACCTCCCACCGCCATCACCCTCGCCACCACCCAACCTCGCCCGTTTGATTTAAAATCCGTTTCGTAGATCATCCAGAATGGGCGTACACGATCGTTGGATTTCATCAAACGAATCGAGCGTTTTCACGAATCGTTAAAAATCGTGATAAGCGCTATGGGCGTAAATAATAACGCCAACGTATACGACGAAAATTTCGTTATGTTCTATTACAAAAAAAAAGAAAAGGGAAGATGGATAAAAGGAGTTACATTTGTACAAGAATCGATCCGTTCCTGTGTGAGCAGTCGTTTGCACCGATAGATCGGTATGCGACGGTACTGCGCACTCGCTCTTATTACGATCCGAACCTTCGAAAGGACGTTGACCCGCAGGTACTCTACCGAGTCTATACGCACGCACGTATATGTGTACATACGCGCGTGTGGTAAGTGTTACTCTCCGACGGGCGAGTAACCCGCTACGTCGTATACGATCTATTAAATCATTCGATCGGCCAAGTAATTATAATATCTAGGTAAGTACTTACTTAGGAAGATACTGTAGACCGATCTTAGATTAATTCTAGATATCTTTCATCTCACGCGATTATAGATGCGTGTATGCGTATGTACGTATCTATGATGTATTTGTACTAGATATTAGGGTGTCCCATAAGTTTCTTTCTTTTTCTATTCCATAGCGGTGGCGCGGAAGAAACTTAGGGGGACGTCCTAATGGTAAGTTACTCGCGTTATCTATGAAAAAAATTTGACAGACCTGTCAGAATCGTTAACAAGCATATATATATATATATATATATATATATATATTTATATATATGTGGTGTCTCCGAAATATGAAACCTCGTCCTCGTCCGGACAAACAAAAGCGAGTAAATATTATCGAGGCACGGTTCCATTCACGCGGTATGATGCGGTAGAACATGCGGCTTGCCGCGTGCCGACAAATGACTTTTGTCTCTGTTATTATTTGCCGATTGGAGAACGGAACGTACGCACGTATATATATGTATATATGTATGTAGGTACCTATCGGTGATCCAAGGATTTTTCTGTCCTCGAACGACACTTACGATCACTCGCGGCGTTCCATAGGAGGGACGTATCCAATTCGTGATCGATGGAATTTGTGTAAGAAGAAGAAGAAGAAGAGAATAAAAAAAAAAAGAAATGTATCACTGCGGCCTTCGATAAAAATTCTCCCTCTCTCTCTCTCTCTCTCTCTCTCTCACTCTCTCACTCTCTGTCCTTTTAAATTCGAATATATTTCTTACGTCACGAAGGGTTACGTTACTAACGCTATTCGAAGAATTATGAAACGATATCTCGCGATATATCGTGACGGATATATCATGAAAAATATCCTAGCTAGGCTATCCTTCTTTTATTTTATTTCTTTCTTATTTTTTTTCTTTTTTTTTTTTTTTTCCTTTTATTCCGTTATCAGCTTCCATTTTCACGGTATTCCGATATTTTCGCCTACTTGATCCCGTTTTGCATTATTTCGAAACAAAAGGAGCATATTTATTTTCATTGCATAGGCTGCATCTATACCGTAGTAGTGGTGTATTACTACGATCATATAACTGCGAATGATACGAAAATATATGGCCGTCGACGTATGTATATATATAAAAGGCGACGTAACGCGACACGAATAGGAAGTATGGAAAACGCACGCGCGCCATTGCCTGAACAAAAGGAGGAACCCTTCGATTTGCTCGTTTTAACCATCCGGTCGTATCTCCTTCGAATTGACTCGGATTCGATGCGGAATTCGCAAAGTTGAAAATTAATACCCGGGTGGGTTTGTTACGTGGGCTTGGCGGGAAGGTTGGGGGGGTGTGCGGGAGGGTGGAAAAAGAAAGAAGGTGAACAGGAGACGAGCCGTGGCTGACGCGACGTATCGTCGAATTACGATCTGTTTTTTTTTTTTTTTTTTTGTCTTTCTAGTCTTTTCTTTTCTTTCCTTCGGGTTTTTTTTTTTACGAAACGAAGGAAGAATCGTTTATATCTTTCCTAGACCATTTTTTTTTTTTTTTTTTTTTTATATACCGAAGATCAATTATTAAACGATCGATCCGATTAATGGTACCAAATATAAAGGAATTTTCCTTTTGGTCTTCGGTTCGT
Source organism: Dolichovespula media (assembly GCA_911387685.1). Classification (NCBI taxonomy): domain Eukaryota; kingdom Metazoa; phylum Arthropoda; class Insecta; order Hymenoptera; family Vespidae; genus Dolichovespula; species Dolichovespula media. Next base: position 2,724,745 of record OU426873.1, read on the forward strand.
GGGATTAGCGTCAATTTGAATTCTGAATGAATGAATCGACGAGGCGTAGTCGTTCAGTGCCCATTATATGGATGGATACTGCTCCCTCGTATACATTAAAATTCTTTTCCGTTTAACATTTTTCTTGGCGGATGACGCAGATGCGTAAGGATATTAGACGATTCGTAGAAAGAACGTACACTGCTGCATTCGTGCGTCATTTCGCGAGTGGGCGAAAGAAAAGGAACGAATAGATAGATAAATAGAGATAGATAGATAGATAGATAGATAGATGAGCGTCATCAGAAGTATGGCAATTTTTTTAAAAATGCTTGACTTTTCGATCGTCTTGAACGTAAGTTCGATGTACAAATATAAATATATATATATATATATATATATATATATGTATTATATAAATATATGTATTATATAAATATATGTTTGGGTGTGTACAACCTTATACATGTATAATATATATATATATATATATGTTTATTATACAAATATATGTATATACCTGTGTGTGTGTTTGTATGTGTGTGCGTGTGCAATTTTCAATGTTTGAAAGGTGTAAGGTCATTCGAATAAAAAATAAAAAATAAAAATAACAGTAAGAAAGAAAACAAAAGAGTATATTTCTCAAGGTATCTATAATCCGTACCAATCGATCTTACATATTTATGATAATTAAATGACATATGTGTGTTCATAATTATAATTAAACGAACGTTTAATAAACGAACGAGATACGTACTAATTGGAAATTAATAAATCTTAAAGAGAGAAAGAAGGAGAGAGAAACACACACACAAGCTTAACATTTCGTAGAATCTTAATAAACCCGGTACGAGCGAGCGAGACATAGTAGAAAAAAAAAAAAAAAAAAAAGAAAATAAGAAAAGAAAAAAGGAAGAAAAAAAAAAGTCGTTTCGATCCTTTGAGGAAGAAAGTGATTTAGCATTGGATGTCTCTGCTGTTTGCACACGAGCAAGTGTGGTCACGAGCGTATATATACATGCGTATATCAGAGAGAGAGAGAGACGTGTGACATCAAGATAGAAAGAGAAGGGTGATGACAAGGGTGGGAGCGGAGTACGGGGGGCGCGGGGTGGTGGTGGTGGTGGTGGAAGCAAACACGCACGTCGAAGAAGGAAAAGACAGACGAGAGGACGAAGAGAGAAAGAGAGAAAGAGAGAAAGAGAGAAAGAGAGAGAGAGAGAGAGAGAGAGAGAGAGAGATTGTTAGACGTAGCGCGTTTACTACCGTTTACACTGAGAGCGACAGTGATTCTATATATGCTCCTCTATGTCGTTAGTGACGCAATTACAATCGAAGCCCGTTGTTTACTATTTCGAAATAATCTCAGTATTAGTATTTCATTGAGATCTATCGGCGGTGCTATTTTTGAAACGAACTCCTTTCTCATCTCTTATGAAAAATCGTTCGTTCTCTCTTTGAACAGAGAGAGAAAGAGAGAGAAGAATAAAGAAAGAAGAAAAGAAAAATAGAAAAATATACTTGTATTTAAAATAAAATAAAAAGAAAAAAAAGACAGAAGGAGAAAAGATCGTAATAATAAATAATAATAATAATAATAATAATAATAATAATAATAATTTCTATAAAAAAAAAAAAAATAAAAGTAGGAACGAGTAAAAGGACCTTTAAAACATCTCGATACGTCCCGGGTTTTAATCGGGATTAATCGAAGTTTACAACGACGAGTTGTCAGGGTCCATTAAACGTATGTTTCATTGTCAGAGGTGCGAATAAAAAATGCTTTCCAAAGCGTCCATGCATTGACGATGATTACAAGAGAGCGATACGGTGAATTAGCAAAAGTGAGCGGCATCCTTCTTTTTTTATTTACTTTTTCATATATATATATATATATATATATATATATATATATATATATATATTTTTTTTTTTTCGTCCGTGCCACGCGTAGTACGAGCGTGCACCTTCCTTTCCTTTTCTGTTTTTTGCTCCTCTCTCTCTCTCTCTCTCTCTCTCTCTCTATCTCTTTCTTTTTTCTCTTCCTTTTTCCTCTTCTTTTTTCCCCTTCCTTCCTTCCTTCTTTCCTTCTTTCTTTTTCTTTTTTTTATTTTTTCTTTCGATTGTTACGTAACTTCACGCGTGCGTTTATATACGCATGAATAGCCGATGAAAACAGGAATGCACGTTGTATAATCCCAGGGTCGTCGTAATGCGCCCTGTTTTCTTTTCTTTTTGTTTTGTGTTCTGTTGTTGTTGTTTTTTTTTTCTTTCTCTCTTCTTCTTCTTCTTCTTCTTTTTAAATTCTTTTCACCGCACAACACTTTGTGTATCAAAGGAAGTGGTTACAATCGTTCATATATATAAATATATAAATATATATATATATATATATATATATTCCTTTACGATGATATCTTTTGATCGTTCGCACGCTGTATGCGTGCGAGTGTGTTTTTTTTTTCACTTCGACGTCCATAATTTATGTTCGACGATAAAAAAAAGAAAAAGAAACAAAAAAATGATACGAACATTATATTTCTTAAAAACATTATATTTCTTTCTTCCTTCATTCTCTATCTATCTATCTATCTATCTATCTATCTATCTATCCATTTATCTATCTGTCTGTCTCTTTCGTTTTCTCACGACCGTCAATTCAGTTGCCTCGTTTGCTATTTCATCGAGCTCAGTAACTCGTTAGGTTAAGCTCGTAATACAGGAAACGAAGTTACACATTTACCATTCCACCATCGTCCGAAGGTTCAAATTTCCCCAACGTTTTCATTCCCACCCTATACATCATCGGTTAGACCGTCATAATATTAGTAGTAATAGTAGCAGAGTTATGGTAGAATAGTGTAGATTAGTGGTAGTAGTAGCGTCGTTTAGAGTCAGACAATCGATGATACGTACGTTTCACACGTATTATGTTATGTGTTTATTGTCGCTCATATCGATGAAAAAAAAAAAAAAAAAAAAACATTCAAGCGATTTAACATTATTATTACGTTTGAGACGCATTAACGCGATTAGCATACTGGATCGACAGTGCGGGGCCATTTATTAGTTGCGGTTTTAAAAATACACACCAGATCGACTGCTATTCATTCTTTTACACGAGAAGAGATATCTACACACACACACACACACACATATATATACATATACAGAGACGGGAAATAAATGCGAAGTAACGAAATAAAGGACGGCATTTTCTTATCTGTGAGGAAATATTACTACTTATTACTGCGTCTTTAGTAATTAATGCGACTACTCTCTCTCTCTCTCTCTCTCTCTCTCTCTCTCTCTCTCTCTCTCTCTCTCCCTCTCTCTCTCTCCCTCTCTCTTTCTCCTCGTCCTCGCTAATGTGTGTACGACTTCGTACAATGTAACAAAGATATGCAAATTATATAAGTATTATTTTTCTTTTCTTTGTCGACGATAACTTTTTTAAACTTTTCGAAACGATTCGTCGATATAAACATTGATATAAATCGTTGATTACCAAGAAAATATCCTTTCGACAAATTGCGAATCACAAAGGTTTTATTCCTTGGTTTTCCCAGTGACCAATTGCGTTTTTGGTTAGTAAATTAAAAAAAAAAAAAAAAAAAGAAGAAGCTTTCATATAAGTTCCGAAAGTCACGCGTTAAAATTAAATACCCAATTGCATTTCGTTGTTATTTTTTACATATTCTTACGAGCTAATATATATATATATGTATGTATGTATGTATGTATGTATGTATGTATGTATGTATGTATGTATGTATATACACGAGAATTCTCCACACGTGATTGACCACAAAGCTCCGGAACGGAAAACACGAGAATTCTTGTTAAACACGTGGGTTCTGTTCCGCAATGTTATTAAAAGTTGCAAGATTAAAATAATCACCGAATAAATAAAAACTATCTCCGAACGACCTTTCCATGCGTTCTCCTTATCTATTTTGCCCTCCCCCCGACACCCACCCACCCACCCACCCCTCACCCCCTTTTATTAAAATTCCTTATTTCACGGAAATTCGTTTAAAACGAATTCAACCGCGGAACAAATTCCACGTTCTATCTCGCGCGATATCTTAGGATAATAAAACTTTAAACGCTCCCACGTGCGAACGAGATCTTTACACGTACACACACACGCGCGCGCGCACACACATACACGCTCCTTGCGCACTAATCCACGCATACTACATACGAACGAACGAACGAACGAACGAACACGTGCGCACACGCACACGGGGGAAGGGGAGGGGGGAGGACATGTACAGATATTTTCTCTCTACTTGTGCTTCTTGTGCGCGCGCGCGTTCGTTCGTTCGTTCGGGTCAAGTATCTCCCGCAGGACCGATAGCTCCCTCTGAAGTAGTCACGAGGACCTACCCGTGCAGCCGGTCAACGCGGCACGTTTCCGCCACGTGTGGCGTGCGCGAGATTGGTAATGGTTGTTATCTGTCCGGTGGAACGAGATGGCGAATAAAATATATTTTACGGGCGGCTTATAATCCTTGATCCGATCTAGCGCGCTCACGTTTTCGTGCGAGACGTTAACTCAACTCTCGAACGGGAGGGCAATGAACGCGGAAAACGCGCCCAGCGTTTACTACGGCGAACCGCCTTGCGGCTTTTATAAAGCGTACACAACACTTATATACTAGATACCTGGTGTATACGTACACCTATATATCCACGTGTGTTCGTACGTGTGTCTGTATGTGTGTGTGTGCGTGTGTGTGGATCGTGTCTATCGTCTACCGTGTACATAATTCCGCATCGTATATATACACGTGCTTCTATGGACGTATGTATATATATATATATATATATATATATGTGTATATATATATATATATGTATGTATATATTTATATATGGATATATACATATATATGTATATATGTATATACACGTCCACCACGAACATAGCCCCTTACTTTGCCTCGATATAATTAAGGAGCGCCAATCCGGAAACTCCTTTCTCTTTTCCTAAAAATTAATTCTCCTAACACGATCGTAGGGAGCCGAGGAGGTGGTGATAGAGAGGGAAGGTAGGGGGATTTTAAGGAAGGTAGAGAACGAAAGTAAATCGAATGACAGATACGATAGTTTTCGTAGGATACATTATCGCGATACAACAAGATAGTAACTACTGTCGATTCACGTTTTTCCCGTCGAAAAAAGTAAAAAAAGAAAAGAAAAAAGAAAAGAAAAAAGCCTTCTCGTTATTATTAGATCATTTTGAGACGTAATCCGTCGTCGAGGTAAGAGAAGAAAAGTCAGAAGATTAAAAAAAAGAAAAAAAAATTACGAAAGTTCGTCGTACACCCGGTGGGTAAATGTTTTCGGGATGAGACAAAGATCGATCGTGCGAGTAAATACGTAAAAGTTATTTTACTTTGCCCCCCGTTGGTCCCCTCCTACCCCTTACGTACGTTTTTCGATATCGATCAGTTCCTGCGGACGAAACAAACAAACGAACGAACGAACGAAAGAATAGAAAGAAAAAGAAACGACAAATACGAGATGATACGAATCGGACGAATGATCTCTTCCTTTTCTTCCATGTGTTTTTCTTTTTCTTCCCCTTTATTTTTCTTTTTCTTTTCTTTTTTTTTTTTATTTTCGTATCAAGTAGAACCACATATCTATTGTTCGTGCATTCGTTATGGACACGAACGAATCGAAGAGTCGAAAGTCCTCAAAGAAACGAGACTCCAAAGTATGTATATGTATATTATATGTATGTATGTATATATATATATATATATATATATATATATATATCTATTGGTCCTCGCTGGTAAACAAGGGTTAAGGTCGCGTACGACGCGTCCAAGCTCTCCCGAAGGCGATTTCGCCTCTCAAGGACAACTCGTAGTCGGCGAATAAGACGCAATATCTTAGGACACGTGGTGACCGATGCGCACGTCTCCAACCAGTCTGAGAACCGATACGGAATCCCAAAGAGAGAGAGAGAGAGAGAGAGAGAGAGAGAGAGAGAGAAGAAGCGCGCGTGAGCCAGCCCACGGGGCACAAACACAACACGTAAGTTAAGTTACCTATCAGCCCCGCGAACTTCCAAGAAATTTATCCTCTCGCCGGATCGGATGATGCAACCTGCTTCCAACCTTGTTTCTTCTTTCGTGGAAGCTTACACGGGCTGGATATAGTATTCCATATTCCTTCGATCGACGAGCATCGCTTAATCGCTCAAGAATATGACTCTTGAGAGAAACAATCAAGGAAGATAGAGAGAGAGAGAGAGAGAGAGAGAGAGAGAGAGAGAGAAAATAGTCAGACAACGTTACAATAGGCGCTTAAGGATTATACCCATGGATAGGCTTCCTCATCTTTCAGGATCCTTCAACCTTAGGCCCGAGAATCCTAGTTGGTAGCAGCGCTGCGAGCTGCAACCAAAAAAGAAAAGAGAAGAATGAGAAGGAACGGTTGGGAGGAGGGGGTGTCAACAAAAAAGGGTCGAGTTTTCGGCCTCGACAAGTGGATTCGTCAAAAGTCTCACTCGAATCAATTTTACGCCTACCGAAATGTTAATTTAATTATCTTGGCACATTGATATATATATATATATATATATATATATATATATATATATATATATATTCCGTGTAAGTTGACCACTAACGCTATGGAAATTTATTTAAAAGTCATCCTCCGTTCGTATTATCCTATACAGGTACAATGTACATATATATATATATATATATATATATATATATATGTATATATGTATATATGTATATATGTATATATGTATATATGTATATATATATACATAGGTTATTATGATCGTCGCGCGAACCTTTTTCTTTTTCTTTCCTTTTTTCTTCTCTCTCTCTCCCTCTCTCTCTCCTTAGCTCCATCAACGCACATACCTGACGTAACGATATGGAATCACCTTTTAAAATAATTCGATGTCTCTGAGACTTGGCAAAGAGGTGATCCTGATTCATGCTAAACCCCATACCCTTTTTCCATCCTTGGGATGACGCGCTAATGCGTCATCCGTAGAGAGAAAGAGAGAGAGAGAGAGAGAGAGAGAGAGTCACCTTCCTATCCCTTGAATCCCTACACGGGATACACGTGGCGCATTGCCATAGGCTGATTCGTAGTCGGGTCACATTTTTGCAGTGGGGCGCTAAGGGAGACTGACTGTATTGATCGGAAAGGGGATGAACAGTCTCGGGATGATACCCGAGAAACGTTTTCTCGTGTAATTTGAAAACGACTCGTTTCGTTCCGTTCTATTTTTTTTCTCTCGTAAGAAAAAAAAAAAACTTTCCACTACGTGGAATATCAAGAGAGAGAGAGAGAGAGAGAGAGAGAGAGATGGGGGAAAGAGAAAAGATAAAAAAAAGGAATTCCAACGAGATGCGTCAAGGGCGGGTGACGCGGGGATAAGGGGTAAGGATCTAGACGGATCTCTCGGTCGACGATGCGCCATGCGCGGATTTGAATTAAAAAAGGAAATGAAAAAAGAAGAAGTTGCGACTTTGCGATTCGATATTTTTTTTTCTTTCTTTTTTTTTCGCTCCCTCTCTCTCTCTCTCTCTCTCTCTCTCTTTTATCTATCTCTTCGAGATCTATTTGAACTAGTATCTCGTTCGAGAGCTCTTTCTTTCTCTCTCTCTCTCTCTCTCTCTCTCATCATCATTGTCGTCATCATGATTTACGTTTCCTTTTCTAATACGCCTCTCTGTACTTTTCCATTCCAGATCGGTTCGACTCGATACCTCTCTATATACCTCTTTCTATTCTACCTACATACCTACCTACCTACCTACCTACCTACCCACTACCTGTGTACAAATGCACCTTGGACTTTTAACCTTGGATGTGATCGGAAAAAATGTCGGATGGTATAGTCCGACGATGGTTTCGTGAGAGATCGTTCACGAAAATACGATGAACAAATGCGATCATTGTCCGTATCGACTAGCGCACGAAAGCGTGTTCCTTCTTTTTATCAAACGACACGCGAAACATATTAAAAATCGATCTTACGACGAGCGTATTGGGTTATTACGTCGAGACACGCTCATTCTTCTCTATCTCTCTCTATCACTCTCGCTCTCTCTCTCTCTCTCTCTCTCTTTCTCTCTCTCTTGTTTTTTTCCTGTGTCGGATTAATTTCTATACGGTCTTTATCAACAAAAACAGCGTCATTACGTTTTATCGTTCCTCCACGTGCCGCGTTTCTCTCAATGGAAAAATAAAAAAAAAAAAAATAAAAATTACGACGTTACGTGCAAAAACCGAAAAAGACGAAGAGAGCGAGCGAGAGAGAGAGAGAGAGAGAGAGAGAGAGAGAGAAAAGAGAATTGAATTCAATTGTACTTAACGTACTTGACTAAGTAATTTACTCGGTACGTAATAATAACGGCGCGTGTATCCTCGAGGTTTACTACTTTACGTAGCTAACGAATATTCGACGCACGTTCCCATCAGATCCTCCGAACGGAATTATGCTACGAGATTGGCGAGTATCGATCAAAGAGAGAAGAAAAAAAAGAAAGAAAAAAAAAAATAGAAAAAATCGATCTCCTCCAGGGTATGAAACAACTTCCGACGATTTCTCCGGAGGATTCTACTATCTCGATAACATTCGAACTCCGGATCGGTCCGTCCTTGTAATACCAATACTTCGAAAGCGCTTGTGACTTGCAACGCCGTAAAAATATTGTCGTGTGCGATTATTTTTTTGTTTTTGTTTTTTTCTTCGCTTCACCTCGCACGACTTTATTATAGTTCGAAAATATTTGTCGACGTAGACACGTCTATTAGATAAAGGGGCGGGGTGGTGGTGAATGGGAAAATAAGAAAGGATACACGAACGTGCGAATAAATTCGTCCGTCTTATTCATCGATCTAAAAGAGACAGATAGATAATTATTTTGTAAGTGTTATTAAATGCGCAACGTCATAAATGTATTAGCGTCATCGTAAGCGATGATTATTTTCATTGCTTAATAATTTAAACGCTCTTCTTGTTTCTCTCTCTCTCTCTCTCTCTCTCTCTCTCTCTCTTTCTTTTCCTTCTTCTTTATTTTATTTTATTTTTTTTTTTTATTTCAAGAAAATTTTCTGATATTGATTGATACATCAAAATTATGACGAAGAGATACGAAGAAGGGGAAATGAGAAATAACACGCGCGAATGTGCGAAACGAATCCGTCCTGTCTTATTCATTAACGATAAATAGATGGATAATTATTTTGTGTAAGTGTTACATGTTTAACGTCATAAGAATATTATCGTCGTCGTAAGCGATTATTTTCGTTGCTTCGTTTAAACGCGGTTTCTCCTTCTTTTTCCTCTTTTTTTTTTTTTTTTTTTTGTTATATTTAAAATACTTCTCGATATAATTTTCGACCAAATTCGTTCGTCTTATTCATTAATAACGACAGGAGTGTTAGTTAATTTAAGTGTTAATATGTATAACGTAATAAAAATATTATTATCGTCGCGAGCGATTACATTTATTGCTTCATCGAACACTGTTTGATATTGTTTTTTTTTTTTTCTTTTTTAAAGAAAAAGAAAAAAAAAAGAAGTTTTTTTATATTGATTGACATATCAATTATGACGGAAAGATACAGGAGGGGAAATAAAAAAGAATACGCGTATGCTACTAAATTCGTGCGTTTTATTCATTAAGAAAAATAGCGAGAGAGAGAGAGAGAGAGAGAGAGAGAGAGAGAGAGAGAGAGAGAGAGAAAGTGATAGATTCCGCGTCCTCCGTTTTATCTTTCCCTCTCGTTCATAATCAATAAGACAATTTTCAACGTTTTCTCCGTAATACGTCGTATCTCGTATAACGTTTGATCTTCGATCGATGGCCGTTGTTATCCCAATATTTTAAGTATTAGGTTTAACGTCATAAACACGTTGTTATCATCGTGCGCGCGAGCGATAAACTTTTTCGCTTTATTTCGTACGATATTATTGTACATTGAAAAGATTTATTTGTTATTGATCGTTATATCAATTATGACGAAACGATACAGCGATGAAAATATAATAAAGAATTATCGTATACGACTGAATTCTTGCGTTTTGTTTATTAAGGAAAATTAGAGAGAGAGAGAGAGAGAGAGAGAGAGAGAGAGAGACCTCGCTCCCATCGTTTTACCTTTCCCCTCTAGTTCGCGATCAATAAAACGACTTTAAGCTATTTATTCGAATTAAATCGTATAATCTCGATATACATTCATTCGATACCTCTCGATTTTCTTAATATCGACGTTTTAAGTGCGTTAGCATAAAGGAAAGTAAGGAAGAAAAAAAACAAAACAAATATTATCGTATCTAACGATATTATTTTCCCTCCTTCGTTCGGCACGTTTTTATTGAAAATCCTTTTCGTTGATATCAATTGGTACATCAGTGTGACGAGAAATGACGGAGAGAAATAAGAGAGGAATGCTTGTATGCGAATTAATTCGTACGCTTTATTCATTAAGAAGGACAGAGAGAGAGAGAGAGAGAGAGAGAGAGAGAGAGAGAGAAAGAGAGCCTCGCGCGCATTTTTAACCTCGAGCTTTTATCTTCCCCTCGCGTTCGCAATCTCCTTTTTAAAAAGTACGACTCAGCGTTACGATGTTTTTACGCGATGAGATTACGAGCTGTGTCGGCTCTATTATGTACACAACGCACGGCGAACGAAACGATTCGCTCACTATGCTATACTTAAATGACGAATAATTTCTACTACTAATCAAGATCGGAATTTCTAATCGGCCGATCCATAGTGACGGAATACTTCGTAACAAAAAATAAAAGAAGAAAAAGAAAAGAAATTCAGATTCAGATTCAGATTCAGATTCCTCCTGATTCGATTTAATCGTCGTTAATAAAATCTTATCCATTATTGCGAAAAATTATTCAACATTAATATATACAATATATATATTAGGTCGTCATGGATGAAATTTGTAGGAAAAAAAAGGGGGGGGGGGCGCAAAGTCGATTGATAACATTACAAATTTCATCCTTTACGATCTAATACGGTACGTAAGTATTACATTATTTGAATGATATTATAAATGAAATATTAACATACAATACGTAAGTATTATAAGACAATTTTGAAGATATTAAATTAAATTTAATCGGGTAAAACGTATTGAAAGTATAACGAGAGGGAGTGAAAGAGAGAGAGAGAGAGAGAGAGAGAGAAAATTATTAGATATAATAATTTTAATAAAAAGAATTTTAATAAAATAAAAAGAGAAAGAAAAAGAAATGTTACAATTAAATTCACACAATTTTCTTATTATTGCGATATAAGACTCGAATTCTCGATTAAACGACGAACGTCGCATATAAAAGAATCAACAAAGTTTTTTCCAATCGGTTTGTTGTTGTTTCTTGATTCCGATTAATCGCGTTTAACGTAACAGAGATTTCGCGCATTATAACGGGGAAATTTACCGCCGCCCTCCCTCCTCCCCAACCCCTCCCCCCTCCCCCCTTAAACCCCGCGTCTAACCAATGCATGTGGTGGTAGAGCATTACGAAAAAGATCGCGCGACATTGAAAAGACCTCGTCGTACGTCTCTATAATCTTTAGAAATTTCATCATTTGGAAATTGGAATTTGTATATGTATATTACAACGAGCGTTGAAAGATGATTTATTATTGATAAGTGAGTCACACGCGGTACTTGCGTATTAATCAAAATAGAACGACTCGTGTATCGGTTTTTTTTTCTCTCTCTTTTTTTAAGAGAGAAGAGGAGTGTGCAATCGCACTACGCGTTTCGTTGAATCGTTGGAAAGACGGTGAAAGTCCGTGTGCCATTAAGTGGAAGACAAGAATAAGAAGAAGAAGAAGAAGAAGAAGAAGAAGAAGAAGAAGAAGAAGAAGAAGAAAGAAGAAGTAGATAAAGGAGAGAGAGAGGTAAAGGAGGGAAGTAGGCAGGGGGCACTTGTGTGAATCGTCGAGCGATAAAAAAAAAAAAGAGAGAGAGAGAGAGAAGCGAAGAAAGAAAAAAGCAAGGGAAAAAAAGGAATGAAAAAAAGAAGAAAGAGAGAAGGGAGTGGGGGTAAAAGGGACAAAGAAAAAGAAAAGCATCCTCTGGTGCGCTCGATATGAATGGCCGAAGCCTCGAAGAGGAGAGCCGCCGTCGCGCCACTCGACGAATTCTTCCTCTCGATAACCATTTTCCTCTCTGTTCTTCCCATGTTTTTTGTCGTCGTAGTTTTCTCTCTCTCTCTCTCACTCACTCACTCTCACTCTTACTCTCACTCTCTCCATATATTATATATATATATATATATATATATATATATATATATATATATCGGATCTTCGTTTTTCCATTCTCAGCCGAGTGGCATTCTCCACGTCTCCCTCCCCTTTACGTCTCTATCCTCAAACCACCTCCACCACCACCATCACCACCACCACCTTTCCTTTCCTTACCTTTCTTTTCTTTTTGTTTTGAAATATGCGCGAATTTGCCATCGTCTACGTCGTCTAAGTCGTCTAAGTCGTCTAAGTCGTCTACGTCGTCTACGTCGTCTACGTCGTCTACGTCGTCTACGTCGTCTACGTCGTCTACGTCGTCTACGTCGTCTACGTCGTCTACGTCGTCTACGTCGTCTACGTCGTCTACGTCGTCTACGTCGTCTACGTCGTCTACGTCGTCTACGTCGTCTACGTCGTCTACGTCGTCTACGTCGTCTACGTCGTCTACGTCGTTTACGTCGTTTACGTCGTTTACGTCGTTTACGTCGTCTTCTTCGTCGTCTTCTTCGTCGTCGTACGTTCCAAAAGAGACGTAGAATCGCGTGACGCACACGTTGGAATCTTACAAGGAGACCTCGAGCGCGGCCAGCGACACCGGCGATTAGCAAGAAGCTCGTCATCCTGGAACGTCGACGAATAGAAGCAGAAGAAGAAGAAGAAGAAAAAGACGACTACGAAGACGAAGAAGAATAAGAATAAGAATAAGAATAAGAAGAAGTTAGTAGTAGTAGAAGAAGAAAAAGAAGAGGCAATGGAGAAGACAAGAGGAGCGTGCGCGCGTGCGTTCGCGCGAACGCACGCGCGCACGGCCGTCCTATCTCACTCCCGTGCTTGTACACGGAAAGAGGAAGATCGTTAACCCTTTCGCCTTTCGCTGAGTATTCTCTTAACGGAGGACACCTGCGTCGCTTCCGATAAGACGACGTGCGTCGCACTACCACGCTCTCTATCCTTCTCTATATCCTTCTTTTTTTTCTACTTATCCCTCCCTCCCTCCCTCCCTCCCTCCCCCTCTCCGCCACCCCGCCCGTTTCGTGACCAACTCCACCATCACCATCTAAACCTCTTTCACCTTCTACATTTTCTTCTTCTTATTTTTCTTCTTCTTATTCTTCTTATATTCTTATTTTTATTCTTATTCTTCTTATTCATCTCTTCTCTTCGTCATTACGTATCGTATCACGTTCGTTTCATTTTCATTAAAGCGGAAGCGATCTTTTTGCTCTCATTTATCCTCTTATTATTATTGTTCATCTTATTCATTTTCCTCTTCTCATTCTCTTTATTGTCATATTGTAATTCCAGGAGAAAAACTCCCTCCCTCCCGTCCCGAAAAAAAGAAGGAGAAGAAGATAAATAAAAAAGAAAGAAAGAGAGAGAGAGAGAGAGAGAGAGAGAGAGAGAGAAAGAAAAAGAAATAGAAATAGAAAGAAACACGCGAAACGTCGCTGGGCAACGAACTTTCAGATTATATCCTGGGATACTTATATACACGTACATAACTATAGAGAATGTGTTCGCAGTTTGACAGGCGTTTGAACTTGCTTTCTAGAAGTTGTTTACGCCGGAACCAAGGTTACGTATGATGTAACAAACCTATAGAGTTTTTCTCCTACGATGCTTCTTATACGATCGCTTTATTCCCAAGTATCTGAAGTTAGTATGTACGTATATACATACACACGTACGTACATTCCAACGTATACGTTCGACACGAGAAACCGATATATTGGGATGTTACTTTTCTACGATGTCATAGGACGAAAAGTCAATCGATCGTATATTAATTCACGATCGATTAGATCGATATTGGTTAACGACGTCCAATGTGATACAACTAACGTAACGATTAACTTTAAGAGAATGACCTTGAGACTTGTATACTGTAACGAAAGTTAATGGCCGGTGGTGATGGTGGCGTTGGCGTTGGCGTTGGTGTTGGTGTTGGTGTTGGTGTTGGTGTTGGTGTTGGTGTTGGTCCTTTCGCAAGCAAAGGAGATTCGTCGCTAGACATATATACATGGGCTCGTGCCCAGTCGTCCGATATAATTGTATGTATTTGGGTTTTTGGGCAGTCTCCGTTTGGTAACCTTGGGCCCGTTTCCATACACCACCCGCGATCAACGTCCTCTCTCATGTGCCGTATCGCCTGGGTCCATCCGATGACGCGCGTTCTAAATTTGTACAACGTGACTCCTTACGCAATCGTTAACTCATTTCTCTCTCTCTCTCTCTCTCTCTCTCTCTCTCTCTCTCTCTCTCTTTCTTTCGCGTCCTGCGAGAAAATTTCTCACGTTTACTCGTTAAATTTCAATCTGCCGAATTATTCGTATCTTAGGCCAAGAATAATCACGGTACGTAAGGAACGAAACGCTTCAGGACTTCGACTAATACGAAATCGAACGTGAAAATAAAAAACGAAAGTAGAAACTAAAAAAGTAGAAATGGAAAATCCAAATCAATGATAAATATAGAAATGTGAATCGAGAAAATCCGTAACAATAAAAAAAGAAAAAAGAAATACGAAGAAACTAAAAAAAAAAAAAAATAAAAAGAAAGAAACGAGTTCTCCGTTTATATACGCGATTCACTATCATCGTTGCGAGAAAAAGAAAAAAATCATTGCGCCGGCTTTGTGTATTTCACGCTAATCATCGGACATATCGAATTGATAATTGTCGACGACATTCAACAGGGGGATTACCGAGAAATCGGTTTCTATCATTTGTCGCTAAGAACAAATTCCGTACAGTCTCTTTCTTTCTCTCTGACTCTCTCTCTCTCTCTCTCTCTCTCTCTCTCAAAGTGTATTTCTGGAAAGGCGTGTTCGTCATAATGAACGTAACCACCCCTTCGAACGTCATTGTGATATAAACGCTATAATCGCAGGAAATGGTTCGAAGACGATTCAACGTGCGTCGCATAATTAGCTACTCAGCTTTTACCTTCCAAGTATCCCATTATATGCGTGCTTGATTATGTATCGTATAGATTCCGAACAGGAAATTCACCTTTACGGATAAAAATTAATAAAGTATCGACCGTAAAAGGAAGCTAGGAACATTATTCATTGCGACCGCACGCGCGTTCGTTGAAAGTAGAAATCATTATGATATCTAAACGGCTCTTGGACGTCGACTTTTTTCCCCACTCTCCCCCCCCCCCGTACCCCACCCCAAGCCCCACCCCTACCCTAATCCCGTCTCTTTCCTTCCTTTTCTTTTCTTCTTCCTTTCTGTCGTTTTGTTTTTTTCCTTTTCTTTTTTTTAACACATTTCTAAGAGAATCGTTCACTCGTTTTAACGTCCAACTGGAAATATATACGCGGTCGTATTATAAGTATCTACCGTATGCGTATAAAGTTATTTGCGTGCTCGCGCACGCACGTATTCGGTAATTTGTCGTTCGTTCGTTCGTTCGTTCAAAAACCTTTCGACCGTACCGGACGTAGAGGTACGGAAAATGTTTATCGACCGTCGTCCGAATTTGGAATTGAGCGTAAATCCCGTGGTACGTAGTCGTCGGTTTAAAAAAAAAAAAAAAGAACGGACGACGAAGAAAGAGAGAGAAAAAGTCGTCGTCGTCGTCGTCGTCGTCGTCGTCGTTGTCGTTGTTGTCGTCGTCGTCGTCTCTCTCCCCCCCCTACCCCTCCCCGTCGTGGAATCTGTGTTTCGGTGTTTCGGAGCCAAGGTCTCGTTGCGGATACCTCCGAATATCGTGGCACAAGCGATGCCACGTTAATGCAGGTCAGGTTCTGCGGGTTCGTCGCAATCTCTCGAGGTCGCCCTGCGCGCTCTGATATTTTCGCGTAAACAAAAAACGCGAGGCTAACTGGCAGCGAGTCGAGAACTTCGAGAGAAATCGATACGTTTCTTTCACTCCGTAGAAATCCCCATTAACGTTTGAAAAAAGCCGGGCCTGGGCCGACACCGGGAACACCGTTCGCCGACTTTACAAATCGGAATTTTCATTACATCCGTGTCGACGTACGAAACGAAATTTTTGTCATGATGTTCGATTGAAATATATACGTTCGTTCGAACGGGGGAAAAAGAAAGAAAGAAAGAAAAAAGGAAGGAAGGAAGAAGGAAGAAGGAAAGAACGGAAAAAAAAGAAAAAAAAACACGAGGAGAAGATTAACCCGGATGAACTCTAAATTCTAAATGATAGATAATGGTATGCGAGATAAGAAACGCGATCGACGTTTCTTAACCTTACATTGTATTTATGTATTTTTTTTTTTTTCCTCTTTTGCTTTTTCTGTTTTTTTTTATTTTTTTTTTTTTTTGTTTCTTTTTCGAGATATCGAGGTTCATTAAATCGTGATAAATTCGTTCGTTACGACATTAAGTCCTGTCAACCATGTTCCGGATGTCCAATGAGACCGTGCCCTCCTGAAAGATCCTGCCCACCGAAATACATCTGCCCACCGTGCTCTCCTTACAATATCTGCATTATCCCACCGATACCCCAAAAACCAAGTTGGAAACCTTGCTGTGTACGCACCTATGGTATACCGTGCAACAGACATAATCGTCCAGAGAGATATATACGATTCAACAATTTTGATTGCGTATCTCAGTGGTAAATATCTATAATTCGAAATATAAACTGAGAGAGAGAGAGAGAGAGAGAGAGAGAGAGAGAAAGAGAGTGTGAAAGAGAAAGTGGGGAAAAAAAAGAAAGAGAAGGAGAGAGGATAAATAACCATAAAACGGACGATAACGAGTCAAAAAGTTCAAGAACGAATAAATCGCGAACAAATTTTCTCCGCGATCTACAAGCATCGTTCAGAGAAAAAAATTTCAGAAGCTAAATAAATAAAGACCCACCCTCCACCCTCCTTTCGAAAGGGTAAATAAATATATCCAATAAGTAATAACCTGTCGAAATGAAATCATTCTTCGAATCTAAATAAATTCATTCGGTTCCTTTGATTTTCAGAAGATTACTTCGGGAATATTTTCTATCAGGATAGCTCGATCGATCGAAAACAAAAAATATATATATATATACATATATATATATATATATATATATATATATATATATATATATCATTGAAATTAATCCAACCGAAAGAGAGATATGAAGATCAACATGGAAAGCATACTGATGGCCATGGAAATGATATTACGTATGTTCATAATATTCACCGGACGTGGACTATTGCTCTTTCTGAAGTTCAATTGACATTGTACGTTGTCAATGGATTTAACAATCGGACAAATATAATAACATAAAATATTTATGGTTTATATGTATGTGTGTATTGAGAAATCGTAAAATTCTTTCCTCAGTCATTAAGACGAAATGATAATGAAGATCGTCGATGATACTATCAAACGTTAAAAATATATATATACATATATATATATATATATATATATATATATATATATATATATATAAAATAAATGCTTAATGTCTCGTCTCGTCGTTCTAACTTTCGTCGGTCTAATCTCTTATTACATCTTTCGTTTGTAGTTTTCGATTACGACTAGACGACTAGACGTCTCATTTAACAAGACGAAAAGGAGAATCGTCGTGATGATGATTGTAGGTCGAAAAAGTGTCTGCAACAATGGAGTCGTTTGCTACGAAAAGAGCTTGCTTGCGTGGATGCGTGAACGTGCGTAAGCATTCTCTTTCACGAATAAGAGAAAATAAAAAAGCAAGAGAGCAAGAGAGCAAGAGAGAGAGAGAGAGAGAAAGAGAATGAAAATGAGAAAGATAAAGAGATAAAAAGATAACAAGGAAAAAAAGGAAACAAAAAGAAAGAAAGAAAGAACGGAAACGAATGATAGTTGATGGTGGTTGCTCTACGAATGTTGGACCCCGTGGATCGTATTTAATCGAAAGACGATACCTCCTTTCCTCTTTTCACGTATCTCGTGTAAACGAATGATAGAAGGAATGAACGAACTCACGCACGCATCCACGCGTGCACGCAATGCATAAGAATTTTTTTCTTGTTTTTTATTCTTTTTTTTTTCTTTTTTTACGCAGCAGGAACGAGAAGACGGACGTGTCCTTGTTCGAGAGGGATCTCCCTCCCACCTCCCTCCCTCTTTCCCCCCTTTCTCCAGCTCCTCCTCGTACCGTCGACGCAAACCCAACGCCAGGGAGGTTCCTCGGCATCGAATGAATTTTAACATCGAACGCGAATTTCTTATATCGCGCTTTCGAGACCGAGTAGAAACGAGAATTGATAATCGTGAGAGTAGTAATCATCATTCGAGCATTAATCACGCAATTTACACCCCATTCCCTATCTCCCTCCCTTCCTGCCCCTCCTTCCTTACTTCCTTCCTCCCTCCCTCCCTCCCTCCCTTCCCTTCTTCCTTACTTCCTTCCTTTCACCTCGTACAACGTCGCAAGGACAATTTCGTTAAAAGATTAGATCCTTCGAGCACGATCGCACTATCAATATCGTTCTCACCTCCCCTTCTCCTTCTCCTCCTCCTCCTCCTCCTCCTACTCCCCCTTCTCCTTCTCCTTCTACTCGTACCCCTCGCAACTCTTCCTACGTCTCGTATATTCCTCGAGAAAGTTCTCGATCCTACATTTTTCTTCCATTTCTTTTCCTTTTTTTTTGCTTCCCCTTCGCCATGGTACGAACCAATTTCGAAATTTCGAACGATTCGATAATCCTTAACTCCGTACGTAACTTTGCGATCTCTCTCTCTCTCTCTCTCTCTCTCTCTCTCTCTCTGTAGGTCCTAATTCTTTTCGCGACTCGCGAAGCGAAGCACGGAATCGTGTAATAAGACTTTCGATCTTTTGTGAAATGCCTTCTTGGGATATTTCTTGGAATCGTTGACGTTAAAAGAGACCAAAAAAAAGGAAATAAAGGAAAGGAAAAGAAATGAAAAAGTAAAAAGAGAAAGAAAGGGAAAAAGGAGAGAAACAAGTAAATAAAGAAATCGATAAAGAAAGAAAAGGAACGCCGCTGAAGAGACGACTGACTTTCGATTCATTTCTCCGCCCGTGAAACGAAATCGAGAGACCTCCAGGATGGTAGAAAACTACAGCTCCCTTTCTTTTCTCTCTCTCTCCCTCTCTCTCTCTCTCTCTCTCTCTCTTTCTCTCTATCTATCTATCTCTTTTCCTTGCTTTGCACTCGCAGGTGGCCTTTATTCGACGAAACGCACAACCGCGTTCTACTCCCCCCCGCCCGCCCCGCCCCGCCCAACCCCCACCCCTCCTCCAGTCCCACGGTCCCCGGTACCCCCACCCCTTCCTCTGCGAGACTCACCTTACCTGAACCTAAGATACCGACGTTTACTGTCCGTTACTCCATAGGACGGAGAAAAATTTATCGCATTT
This sequence comes from Dolichovespula media, assembly GCA_911387685.1. Taxonomy (NCBI): domain Eukaryota; kingdom Metazoa; phylum Arthropoda; class Insecta; order Hymenoptera; family Vespidae; genus Dolichovespula; species Dolichovespula media. The sequence continues at coordinate 2,744,334 of OU426873.1, forward strand.
TCATTTATCTTCGTCTTGGCTAAGTTAAAAGAGAAAGAAATGTTGTATATATTCGATGGTACCCGTCAAAAGAATTCGGCGTTTCCACGAATTATCGAGAACGAATCCTGAAAGAGGATCAAGATGGATCGTAGTAGAGAGAGGCTTCTTCCTCCGAACCTGGCGGACCACTTTTCCTTTCGTTCGACGCGTCATGGATCTTTTATTTCTTTTTTTTTTGTTTCGTTTTGTTCCCTCTTTTTTTCTTTTTTTTTTTTTTGCTTTTTTTTCTTTCTTTCTTTCTTTCGAACGAACGAACGAACGAACGACGTTGCACGCACAAACAAAACGGAAAGGAACGAACAACGGTCCATTTATTTCGAAACCTGCATGTAATACCAACCTCTCTCTCTCTCTCTCTCTCTTTCTCTCTCTATCTATCTATCTATCTATCTATCTCTCTCTCTCTCTATCGGACTTCAATCGACGGATCGAACCTACGAGATTATTACACACCCGTTAATTCCGCCACGATCGCGATTGCCATTGATCTATTTTACGTGATATCGATTATGCAAAGATATCACGTTAGACGGCATTGACGTCCACGTCCGATCTCGCCAAAAAAGAAGAAAAAATAATAATAAGAAAAAATAAATAAATAAAAAAATAAAGAAAGAAATGAAAAGGAAAGGAAAATGTGAAAAATCGTCGGATCCTGTTAACGTCTTCCGTGCGTAAGTTCGACGACCCTGGAGTATCGCTATGATGGTACGAAGAAGGGGAGAAAGGTAGAAAAGAAGAGAAAATAAAGAGAGATAGATAGATAGAGAGAGAGAGAGAGAGAGAGAGAGAGAGAGAAAAGGAGAAAGGGAGACGTCGATGAGTAATCCAAGGCCAGACACCGGCACTTTGCTGGTCGGGACGCGTCGGCGGACCCTTCTCGAAATCCTCACGGCCGTTGTCTGCACCCTCGTTAATCAAAACCATTTTCGAGCCTTTCCTTACGAGCCCTCCTCTCTCAGCCCTTTCGTGCAACAATGACGTTCGCACGACCTTTCTGCATTCTTTCCCTCTCTTTATCTATCCCTGTCTCTCTAGCCCTCTCTCTCTCTCTCTCTCTCTCTCTTTCTCCCAAAGAGCGAGAGCTTAGAACAGCTCTAAAATATCTCTTCGTAAGGGCCTTTAAAGGTTAATCTCGTTGAGCCATATCCTTAGGACATGGTCAATTTTGAGGATGTTCCGAAAGAAAAGAAAAAGGAAAGAAAAAGATGAAGTAAAAGAAAAAGAAATAGAAAAAAGAAATATTTGCAAATCGCTTAATCATCCAACCAAACGAAATAACATTCGTCCAGGGCTTTAAAACGTTTCAAGCGTTAAGAATAAATAATTTTCAATTATAGGTACGACATAGAATCAATCGTTCAATAATAGTTTACGCATAGTTTTCAAATAAATAATACGTTTACACTTCTTTTGAAGTTGATATTTTCTTGGCAATAAAGTCTTGGCAATATATATATAATATCATATATAGGTATATGTATATGTGTATATATATAGTAGACCGTATACACATTTAGAGACTTTCTCGTGATCGATTCTTCAACTCTCGTGGGCCTTGTGGAAAACGGTATTTAACGTGAAAGCGATAAAACTTCGGGATGGTCACAGATTAAAGAGCAATGCATTCCCGGACTTCTTCGCGGATATTCGAACTCTCTAAACCCACCAAGAGAGACGAGTTTTGTTACGTGCCGAGAGTAAAATTGTGGTTCGGGAATGTTCACGGTCGAGAGATATTATATATATATATATATATATATATAAATATAAACATGAGTGTGTGTGTGTATATAAAATAAGTACATCTACATATATATATATATATATATATATATATATATATATATATATATATATAAAATTCAAAGAGTCGACTCACTGAAAGCTACGAGAGACCCATTTCACGGCCGGTTTTCTACCTTTGCACGCTATTGTTTCGTGTCTCGTGACACCAGATGGGCGTGTCAAAGTAATTATACGAGCTTTCGAGGCATACATACGTCCGTATAAAGTCGTCATATTTATTTTGAACAACGACGAGAAATCCTTTTTCGTACATCTTCGTAAATGCAACAACGACGGAAATGAGCGCAAGGATTAAACACATTTATAGGATGAACTTGATCGTTAACCAAGTGCGCGTTTAACTTTCATCCCGTGTTCTTCTTTTTACCTTCTTTCTTGATTTATTTTTCTTTTTCTAATATATTATTCGCGATAAAAAATGTATGAAAGAAGTCGAACGATAGGGAAGAGAAAAGAATTGGTATTATGTAGATTCTATGACTATTTCAACTCACGAATATTCAAACCAATCCGATTTGAAACGTTTCTTCCGGCGAACTTAGACACGTCCGATGGATGTTACTACATACGTTAAACTGCACCTGCGTCTTTCCTTCATATATATATATATATATATATATATATATATATATATATATATATATATATATATATATATAAAGAGGGAAAATGGTTTGCAAGGAGGAACGATAATACCAAAGATGGATTTAAATATAAAGGCATAAAGAAGGAAGATAAAGTTTTGATTAATCGAATTTCAAGGATATGCATGCATAGAGCTTAGATACAAACCGTCATCATTGGACGTCTCCAAACGATAGATAAACGCGCGTTAATATACTGCGTGGCAACGGCGAGAGGGACTAATGAAAAATCTATAAAAGTTACCGTTCCGAACGTGTGAGATTCACTTTAACGCCCGCTTTAGAGACGAGCATAGAGATTAACGATGCGATGCTTTTTCAGGATCTCTAGGATCCGACGGATCGGCCATTACAAATCGGCCACGTCCACGCCCCCTCCTGCTTAGTGGTATATTAGTTATAAGTTAAAAAAAAAAAAAATATATAAGAAAAAAAGAATAAACGTTTAACCCGCGCCAAGGAGAATGTTTTGCCTCCCCTGTGAGAATATACGTTAGAATTCTAATGCTATGCGAATTTCGTTTTGTTCGGCTTACGGTTAACAGAGAGTCGGTCAAACGAGAAAAATCCATCTTAACCTTGAACCCATTAGCACGATTGAAATTTTCATCGATTGATTAACGATCGATCGTGTAATATCTATTCGAATCTATAAAACAATCGTGACATATAATTGTATCTTCATGATCGCAAACGTAATAGAAATAAAATAATACGTAATACGTACACTCACATATCTGTAGACATTTGTAATACATACATACATACATACATGCATACATACATACATACATATATATATATATATATATATATATATATATATATATATATATATATATATTCATACACATACTTATCTTGGTGATTACAAACGAAAGAGTGAAAAAAAAAAAAAAATATATATATATATAAAAGGACGTACACGTTATATAAATTAATCGTACCGTAACACGTTAGGCATCAATCGAAATGTCGTGGAAATGTCGCGGCGTGTACGCGTGGAACTTGAAGCCGTTAATCTTTCGCGATCCGTTATCGTTAAAGTCTAATGATAAAGGCTTTATTTTTCCTTTTTCTATTATTTTCTATTCAATAGTCGCAATGCCACCGGTTCGAAGGAGGGGTGAGGGAAAAGTCAAATTGATCGTGTGCCCTCTTACATCGTCTTACGTATTTATAGATATCGATAAATCGTTCGACGAATTGTTACTCAATAACGCGTTATAAATAAACACATACCTTACGTCATCCGTGAAATCTTTCCAAATAATCATCCTTTACGTTTTCCCTCGCGCAAATAGGAAGAGAATAACATGTCAGAGGTTGTTTCTTATTACGTAGTCAAGACGAGAGGTCGTTTCAAGACGTTTGCTTGTTTGCGAGTGGTGGTAGGTCGATATCGCCGGGTGACCTTGACCGATTGCAATAGAAACAACACGTGCCTTGTGACACGTCAAAGGCTTCTTTAACCGCGTCCTCCCTCCCCTAACCCTCCTACTCCTCCCCCTCCTCCTCCACCCATCTCCCATCTCCCACATAGTCTTCTATCCCTCTTGTTATTGGTTTCTCCTTCTCGACATGCGCATACATATGTGTGTGTGTGTGTGTGTGTGTGTGTGTGACTACCAATGCATCCTTGACTATCGACAAGTATTTATCGATTCTAACGGAAGTATAGGCACGCACGTACACAAGCCATCCCATTCGATCTTCATTCTGACATTTCGTGACAGCTCGGTATGAAGTAGATTAGAAATAATATTCCATGATTCGCGTGCATCCGCATAATATCGCATTGACGGCACGGAGAAATGCGATAATGCAAATTGTTGGCCGTGTTAAACGAGAAAGAACAAACAAGGCAATAAGGACAGAATAATGTTGATCTAGACGGTTATATATGTATGGGTTTTAGTCCTTATAAGAGAAAAAGTATGTTATTTATCTACTTATATATATGTGTGTGTGTGTGTGTGTGTGTGTGTGTGTGTATACATATTTATTATTTACACAAACAATCTGTTGTGTTACTTACATATGTACATATAATATATGTACATACTGTTTGTACCATCCTCTTTTATTCCTTTTTTTATTGCCATGAAGATAGGGGTCAAGCAAATTAATCTCTCTCTCTCTCTCTCTCTCTCTCTCTCTCTCTCTCTCTCTCTCTCTCTCTCTCTCTATTTCATTCTCTTTCTCTCGAAGAATTTTCACCTTCGTTTTCATACGTGAAAGTCGTTAAGTACAACTAGAAACGCTTTGATGGATGCATTAGTGACGATTAAACGAATCTCGAGTACATTCTTTATTCGCGAACAAAGTGCTAAGTGAGAGAGGATCGGTGAAGGTGGGTGGGAGGGTGGTTTGGTGGGTGGGTGGGTGGTTGGATGGTTGGAGGGGATAACGAAGTTGCGAAGATTCAATATACCACCCAGTAGTATTCGTGGAAATGGATAAAGTAAAACGCTGTGAAAAGGCCCCGCCGCAGTGTAGGCGTCAGGATGCCTGGCGCCTATGTATTGAACGATAAGCTCGGATCCGTCGCTCTTCTTCTTGCCTCGCAACGACACTGGCGACGCAAGTTGGATTAACGTTCGTTGAAAAAAGAAAAAAGAAACGCTAAGGAAAAAAGAGAAAAATGAGAAAGGACAAAAAAGAATGAAAAAAAAAAAAAAAAAAAAAAAAAAAACACGAAATCCTTGTAATCAAACGAATTCGTTGGCATTGGTTCCATCGTTCCTTTCGATTCTGTTTGTTAAACATAAATATTTACATCGACGTACTCATAAGATATCTTCGATTCGTCGATTTGTCATAACATAATGCGAATGTAAAATCGTGTACGAGTGTATGTAGGTATAAAAAAAAGATAATAATGATAATAATAATAATAATAATAATAATAATAATAATAATAATAATAATAATAATAATAATGACGGAAAAAGGAAGGAAAGAGAACAATCGAGTACAAAACAAAAAACAAGACAGAGAAAATAATATGATGATCGAAATCGTCTCGTATTATTCTTATCTTCGGAATAAAATTATTAGAAGACGTTAGACGGATTTACGTTGGATCGACTGCGAACGCGTTAATAAGAACGTTACCTTTAATATCATCGATCGGCGTTATGTGAAAACGCAAGCTCACGTAGGCGCTTCTCGAGCTGGCATTCTTTTTTTCTCTCCGAGTGTGCACGCCGAACGACGTGCTTCTCGAAACGATTGAGTAGAAAGAAAAAAAAAAAAAAAAAAAAAAGAAAAGAAAGAAATAGAAAATGAATTAAGATAATAAAAAAGCAAAATTAAAGGACGTAGGACGATTTATTTATCTTTAAGAAAGTGTCGAACCCGTGATCATGAAGCGTTGTGTGCACAATTTGACGGAGCATGTTTCAACGCTCGAGTTACCTTCCTGACCTCGTTTTCGTCGCATAATGACCAGTTTCATGAATATTAGAAATATCTAAGCGTACTCATCGTCATTATTCCAGTTAACTTTTATCGAGAGCATTGAGTCTACGTCATACAATGAGAATCCTTTAGAATTTTTATCCCCCTTCCTCTCCCCGTCGCCCTCGCCCGACGATCGGTAGGAAACAACGCGTCCATGACGTCGAATCGATCAACTACGAGAAAGCGGATCAAAGCGGATGCACTTTGACATTAAAATGCGTTGAAAAGGCTGCTCGGTGCGTTGAATTTCCGGCTAGAAACTCCACGCGTCCACATATCCAAGGTTATACCAGCCCTCCCCCCCCCTCTCTCTCTCTCTCTCTCTCTCTCCCCTCCTCTTTGCGATAACTTCGTACTTACGCATCTTTCGCAGAGAGCAAAGGAAAAGGAAGGGGGGAAAAAAGAGGAGAGAAAATAAAAAAAAAAAAAAAAAGAAAATAAACGAGAAAAGCAAAAAAGAAGCGAGGTCTCTGAAAGCGGATGGTTAAAAATGAGTATCCGCATTGTCACGTCATCGGGTTTTGCGGATTACGTAACGGTTGATATTTTTCATGCGAATTGGCAGAGTCGTTTTGGTTTCGTCTTTTTCTTTTTTCTTCTCTTTTTTTTTTATTCCTCGCCCATTATTTTTAGTAGATATTTAACGAAACGTCGAGAACTCATTGACGATAACATTAAATACGTCAAAAGATTGTATCTAAAGTGATAGTAGAAATGAAAAACAAACAAACAAAAAAAAAAAAGAAAAAAGAAAAAGTAACGATATCGTTGCGCGTTTCATTTTTCTTTCTCTTTTTCGTATTTCTATTATGTCCTTTGTATTCTTATTTATTTTTTTTGTTTTGTTTTGTTTTGTTTATTTTTCATTGTAATTCAAACGAAAGATGATTATCTCGAGTACATTAAGAGCGAGTTATATCTTTCTGGTTGGTGAACACCTATTTTACTTATCGCCGGTCATTAATTGGTTAAATAAATGACTTCCAAAGTGATTAAAGCGGGTATACCTTATCGAAATCTCATCGGTACTTAGATAGTTCTCGCAATACGATGAATGGAAAGTCGATTTTCTAAGTACAAGTCGCAAGTATAGGAAAAAGAGAAATCTTTTAACGATCCGACGAAGTCGCTCTATTAAACGAGCGAGAACCGGAGTGTGTTAGACACGTCGGATTCGTGCCATCTTGATAGACCTACGAGCTAGGTATGTATGTCTCTAAGAGGCTACTTGTAATTTTTGGCTTCGACAACAACGACTTTAGAATATACGATTTAAACAACGACGACAACGACGACGACGAAGAAATGGATCATCGATAGAAATGAATCGGTGTATTACCCTTTATATATATATATATATATATATATATATATATATATATATATATATATATATATATATATATATATATATATATTTTAAAATACTCCTTTACTTTATCTCTATCGTCCTTTAACTACGGTTAATTGAACCGCGAATCACGATAACCTATCGTATTCTCTTTCTCAATTACTCTCTGCCGTGATCGGATTTACGATAATTTTGCGAGAGGAGGACAACTGAAATTGGATCACCGTGTAAACTTCTCTCTCTCTCTCTCTCTCTCTCTCTCTCTCACACACACTCTAATCGAAGGTATGCTCTATCGAGCGTACAAGTACAAGGACTCGCGAAAAGATTTCAGCTGGTCTATGTTTGAACGGACAATACTCGATATCTAGGTTTCTTTTTTCATCGAACTGTATAACAGTTAGATCGAGAGAGATCAAGATCGAGAAAGATCAACGTCGATTGAGAGAGAGAGAGAGAGAAAGAGAGAATAAAGACGAGCGTGCATAAAACAAACGAAGAAGATTTTTAAGGATTCTCGCATACCAAATAAGAATGAAACGAAATGAGAGAAAGAGGAAGAAAGACAGAAAAAGAGAGAGAGAGAGAAAGAGCACGAGAACACGAGAGAGAGAGAGAGAGAGAGAGAGAGTAAGATGAAAAGACGACATGGTATGAAGGTCGTGCCAGGCACGGTATGAAATTATGAATAAATTCCCGTAATTCTGTTGGGAACGGGTCGATGGTGGAGGAAGGAAGCAAGGCGCTAACAAGTAAGCAGGGGCTTCGTAATAATCGGCTTTAGTCGCTTTGAGAGAGAGAGAGAGAGAGAGAGAGAGAGAGAGAGAGGCCAGCCCAATGAAGAGAACAGGTGGCGCGGCGCCGTTAACGCCGGTTTTCTTCGTTCTTCTTGCGCCACCGGCAGGCACTATAATGTATTCAAGGCCAGCTAAGGCTTATTCATAAATCAGATCTCACTTTCATTCATGTGCTCGACGCGACACACTCGACGCGACACCAACCTATCTTTCTCTTCCCTTCTCTTTCCTCCCCTACTCTCTACTTTACCCTTTCTTTCCCTTCTCTTCTCTTCTCTTTCGTCCTCCTCTTCCCACATTATATATATATATATATTTTGAATTCGAGGTTTCGAGTTCAGGCTCGAAATTAACCGACGTGCTTGTGAACGCCGTGCTTGTAAATACCGTCTCGATTGCCACGTGTATAGGCGCCGTCCACGTTTCCATTCAATATCAACGAATTAAAGAAACCACGCTTCCACCCTTTATGTCTTACCACTTAATGCATTTAATGCTCTTCCTTTCCATCCCTCGTTTCGTACCGTTAAAAAGAAATTGCTTGCTCGATCGCCATGTACGACGACCCCATCGTATCCGTAACTGTCGCTTTACTCTCGTTATTTCCTAATTGTTGTTCCGATTTATTTATAGGCCTAATTTTCTCCTCTCTCTCTCTCTTTCTCTCTCTCTCTCTCTCTCTCTCGCTCTTACAAAATAGATGTAGTACCCGTGAAGCGACGTAAATATTTACATTTCTCTTCGTTCGTTCTCCTCGATTTAATATTTAAGTTGAACAACGGTATTTATACTTTAGCGGGATTTATCGAAACGACTTATCGAATCGTTCGAAAGGGTAGGTCTATGAGGGGAGGGAGGCGGAGCGGGGAGGGGAAGAGGAGGAGGAGGTAGGCTGTGGAAGGAGGGTGTTTGGGAAAGACGAAAGAGAGAAAAAAAAGTATTCGTGACTGAATTTCGTTCCCCTCCCCTCTCACCCCCGTCATCACGGTTTTTCGACGTTGCACCTACGATCGATTACGTAAGTCCTTAAAGTTAGTACTCGTGGGACCGGACTCACTTTCAGCATGTCAAGGACATCGACGACAGGTCCTCACGGCCTAATTCTTCACGATGAGCTCTCGCCGTTAAATCGTATTAACATTGGCTATCGAATCTCTCTCTCTCTCTCTCTCTCTCTCTCTCTCTTTCTCTCTCACTCTCGCTCTTTCTATCTAACGGCAGTCGTGTGAGAAACTTGCTCTAAACACCGACGCGCTTAACATCACGTATAAACACGCACGCACGCGTGTATACATATATACGCGTATATACATACATACATAAGTACACATCGAGCAGCGGTATTATATTTAAACCAACAACTATCGCTTTCAACGTTTCCTCATCTTACTTTCTAGAGTCGAAGGTCCCCCCAAAAAAAATGATTCTTCAATCTTCGTAAAATTGCAGTAGAAAATATGAACGGACGGAATTCGAGCGACCGACTGACCGACCCATCCGAGGAGGTTGGGGGGGGGGAGAGAGGAAAAAACCTCGAAGGTAAGAACGAGTAAATAACTTCAAAAGTTACTTTCCCCGACATATATATCTACGATGTATGTGTCTACGAGATCGTAAATAATCGATTATAATTTATATCTATGATGTACACACGCCCTTTATATATATATATATATATATATATATATATATATATATATGTATTATCTCTCTCTATATATATATATATAAAATTCTTCCTCGTTCCTACCGACTTTTATGCATGCCTCTCAAGGCTGCAGTAAAACCTTTAAAATTCAATACGCGGTAGACCATCTGAAACTAGGATTATTTACTTCCCTTTTTCGAGAGAACGGAGCTCTCTAGTTCGAATTGACCTATTTTCTTTTATAACTTACGTTTCTTTCTACGTGCATCACGTTCGTGCCCAAGCCCTCTCTCTCTCTTTCTCTCTCTTTCTCTTTCTCTCTCCATCTCTTCTTTACCTTTCTTATTTTCTCTCGTTTCTCGTGCAAATTGATTTAGCGCCTCTCACGAGTAAGTCAACCCTCTCCGCCAAATTTATATTACAAAAAAATGTTCTGCCTCGGAAACTGTTTTTTGTCCTTTTTCTTTCTCTTTTTTCTTTTTTTTTTCCACGAAACGTTGGTTATAGGATGACAAAGGTCGTCCCGAAACGTAGTTCGAAGGCATTTAAGATATCGCGTCACTCATGACTTTTCATTTCGTTTTCTCCAACTCTACGTTACCACATAAATGCGCATTATCGTCGAAAGATTATCGTAGACGATACCTCAAACGTTCGCCAAGGCAACGCCAAGGAATATATATAATCGTTCTACCGACACAAGTTAGTTCCAACTTTATCGATCACCTTTTATAACGCGGAATTTGATAAGGACGATTGCAAGAAGGCTATTTTGAACGATATCGCTTTGTTCCATAATCTAATCCCATGGATACACACACATCTTCTCACATACGTACGCATTCGTGTTTATTGAAGGAATAGAATTTTTGTGTTCTTTTCTTTACATTCATAAAGAAAAAACTCCTAACGATATTTATCTCGATGTTAGGTATCATCATCGTCATCTGATAATCCGACGTTCGATTGGTTATTATAACGTTATTTTGTTTTTAATTTCCTTTCGTAGCGTGGATCGACAAAGACAGAAAATGATTGGACAAGAGCGAATGGCATGAAAAAAACGAAAAAATAAGTATAACGCGTTAAATCGTAATATGCACGGGCATACTTGTCCGATTTTATCGAGATAATTTGTGATGTCATCTTGCACAACCATGCACGTCCGTCGCCAATGGGAAGAGGAGCCGATTTTTTTGTGCCTCTTAGGAAAGCATGCGAGAATAGACGCGTTGTCCTTGACACGCCATGAGTCGACTGGATCCGCCGAAGGAATTTAATTCTTCGGGCGCCGAAAGTGAAACACACGGGCCATTTGACTTATCGAAGAAGAACGAACGAACGAACGAACGAACGAACGAACGAATGAACGAACGTACGAACGAACGTACGAACGAAAGAACGACGACGACGACGACGACGACGATGAGGACGTGACTCGAAATTCTTCGCTCGATCGGTTTTTGTACATACAACGATCGTTAAAACTATTAGAGAAAATCACGGGACACCATCCATGATAATCCATCAATAATTATCACGATTTTTAATTAATATCAACTAATATTTGAAACGTACTTTCTTATCTTAATGGGCATTTCTTTCTATTTTTATCAATATCATATATACATAATGTATATATATATATATATATATATATATATATATATATAATGAAGCATTATTTTATAATGAAGCAAGTGGTAAAAATCAATTGTTGGAGTAACTTCGATCAACGGACATTTTTTTCGAGTAATTGCCGTAAGATAAGTATGATTATTTTCATGAACTCGTGGGAAGAAATAAATGCAATACAAGGAAAAAAGAAAATAAATAAATAAACAAATAAAAGAAAAAAAGAAAGAAAAGGAAAGAAGTCGAATCGGTAGCCGCAAGGCATAACGAATCGTAATTCAATTCGTTGTAATTACGACATCCCCTTGGGTGGGTTCACGAAACGATTCTAAAGTTAGAACACACCGCTTTAGAATGCCAGCTATCGGCCCGTGTCGCGTCGGTCCCGTTCGTTTTCCTTTTCTAAAACAATTCCATGCGTCCTAAAGCAGCGAGGAGTCTTTATATAACGTACGGAGTTAGGGCGACAATAGAAGTCACGTATTTTCTCGTCGTTCGAATTTCGATGTCAAGATTATCGAATGTCGAAAAAGTTGCTACGTTTTATTAATATTATTGTTGTTGTGGCTATTATTATTATCATTATTAATATTATTATGATTTATGACGATACTGCTGTTTACGATGTCCGAATAGCGATCGATGTTTTGTAAAAGATTAAAACAAGAAAAAGGAAAAAAAAATAAATCGTAAGATGCCGATGTCGTGTTATCAGAGTCCATTTAGATTTACCAAATGGCTCTTTACGCAATATGCAATATCGAACCTTAGACTTACAAACTCCTCTTAATTTACGAAGACTTTCGCACTGCTTCTCGAATTGAGAAACGTGAAATATTTTTGTGTTGTGAATTATAACATATATATATATATATATATATATATATATATATATATTAGATAAATTTTAATTAGTCAATTATATATTTATCTACTGTTAGGATTACGTTAATTATATCTTCAATATAAACAAATAATCAATTAAAAATTTAACTTATTACATACAGTTTATTTATTGGCCTTAACAAATTCATAACTTTTTATAATAATTTATCATTGCACATTTATCTGCTTTGATGTACAGTTAAATTAAAATTTAAGATCAATGAATAAAAATATTAGCGCTGTAATTATATAATGCACTCATTTATATATATATATATATATATATATATATATATATATATATATACACATATATATAAATATTTATTTATTAATAAATTATTATTATTATTATTTATTAATAAATAAATATTTTTTATATATATAAATGCATATATATATATATACATGCACACATTTGTTTCTTCCATCACTCAATAATAAGATGAATCATTTAAAAATTTCTTAAAAATTCTTTTCAAATAGATTTCCCATCGTTAGAACAATCTATATTTTTACCGATAGAAGAGAATACTTTTCTTTTTTCACTTTCTTATTAGACTTCCATACACCCGGTTACTACGGCCGTATTCCACGAAAAGAAGTCTCCAACGAGCCGAGATATACCGACGACTACGACGACTACGACGACGACGTTCTTTAACGTAATCGACGAAGACAAATATTTAACGACGCTCTCTCTAAACAACCATCAGCGAAACGGTTTTCACTCTCGTTCTTTGCCAGGATATATCTTATGCACAAAACGAGACAAACTGGTTGATATTAGATTTAACGCGAGGCATTGGGGGGGGGGGGAGACGTGGTGAGGGCGATGAGTCGGGAGAGGGTTGAGGGGGAGAAGAGAGAGAAAGAAAGAATAGAGGGATAGAAGAGGAGAAGGGTAAAGTAATCGACGATGAATAAACACATATTCCGACGAATTCTTCGGCATAAATCATAATAAGATGCGCCGTATTGAACGCGCACGAGTTCGAGAGAAACAGAATGAAAAGAAAATAGAGATACACGCAACGCGTCCTCGTGTGTACCGTACGACACTCACTCGTACACGCGTTCGATGTTTTCGGTAGAAAAAAAAAAAGAAAAAAAAGAAAAAAAAATGAAAAAGAAAACGAAAAAGAAATTAAAAAGAAGAAGAAGAAGAAGAAGAGAAAAAAAAACACTCGAATCATAAACTTGGTCGACTATGCTAATTATCGATTTGCAGTCATAAATTATGGTAAAATTCTGCCGGGTTCGACGAACTCGAATTTTCGATCTCCTTGAACGTTCTCTCTCGGATAATGTTTCTTCATCGTCTCTCTCTCTCTCTCTCTCTCTCTTTCTCTTTCTCTCTTTTTATACGTGTCGCCATCAATGCCAGAATCGTTTCAAAATGATCCCGACCATGTCGTAACGCCATGCTACTCGATCTCGAGTCCACTTCTTTTCTCCGTCCCTCCCTCCCTCCCTACCACCATCCCACCCACCCCTTCCCATTCTTTCTTCTCTTATTTCGAATTCGGCAAGAATTCCGCGCGTGATTCCGCACGAGGGGAATTTCGTCGGCGGAACGTACGACGACGACGCAACCGTTAATAGATATATAAACGTTAGGTAACACCGAACATAATCGCTTGGGCAACGGTTTCAAATTAATCCCGTGTTCCTCTTTTCTCTCTCCCTCTCTCTCTCTCTCTCTCTCTCTCTCTCTCTCTCTCTCTCTCTTTCTCTTACAGCGTTACAGGACAATTTCAACGAAAAAAAGACAAGAGTAATGAACAAAGAGAGAAGAAAAAAAAACGAAGAGAAAGAAGGAAGAAATGATAAAGAGTTTATCTTTGTAGAAGTATTTTCGAGAACCATGGGAAAATTGTAATACTATGGCTATGGTTACTCCGTTCCCTGACGTTGAACCGTTCGTATCCATTGGGAACTGGATCGGCGAGTATCTCGTGGTTTGCGGATTTAGCTCGCTCACGAGCACCCATATGTATGTATGTATTTATATATGTATGTATGTATGCATGTATATATGTATATATGTATGTATGTATCTTATACGTATCTCGATTAACCACAAAGTCCTGACAATGAACTAGATAACTAACGTCCGTAGTGTGTCTAGGTTAGTAGTGACAACTTTTGTGTATATATATGTATATATATACATATATGTACATATCCACGTTGACACATAAAACGTGAATGTCAGATCTGAAGAATCCCCATTTTCTTTCGGATATATTATAAAACGAGTTATCGTTGTTTCTTTTTCTTTCTTTTCTCTTGTTTCTTTTGTTCTTCATTTTCTACATCATGGAAAAATGGATAAAAATGAATAGGAAGGAGTAAAAGGAAGATGAAGATGGAAACAGGATTGTTAATATATCTGTCTATCTCTCGATCCCGAAGAAAATGATTTCGTGTATCAGTCGAGTTAGAACGTTTGATCGGTCGCGTGAGAACCCCTGGCTACATAGACGATCGCCATTTTCTAAAGTAGCATATTTATTGTTCAAAGGAAGAACGGCATTGATCCACATATTGCTTCGCATTGAAACGTCACGACTACGTCCATTATCCAGAACGATCAAAATCGAAATTACCTTACTCGCCTTCGCTTGGAAATAGACGAGATATCGAACGTCCCTCCTCCCCTCGCCCCTCATCCCACCCCGATACGTTCGCTTTTACTCGATAAATCATCGATTTTAACGAAAAATCGATCATCGATTAAGTAAAAATCGTTCGTATTATAATAATTATAATATACCTATAAGGACTTATCGAACTTGATCGAAACAAATTTGGTCGATGATCGATCATCGAATTACGTTACAAAAGAAACAAACGAAAGCCTACGATACTGTGTTGTTTAATAAATTAATTTAAAAAAGAAATTAAATTAAATAAAATTAAATTGAATTAAAAAGAAAAGAAAAAAGACGAGTCTTACGAGGGACGTGTCGAAACTTATTCGTATCAGGGAAAACTCGAAATCGATTATCGCTGATCGATCGCAACATAACGATCTTACGTAGCTCTCCTCTCGATCGGCAGGACACGAAGGAGAGGGCCTATAAATAAATCGCGAGATCGCAAACGTAATCGGCGCGGCTCGTTGTTTTTCTGTTTTCACGATCAAGTTTGCCGAGAGGGGCTGACTAGCCGAGCCGCTGACACTGGCATTGGCCTACTCTCTCCGGCGTCATTCACTCTCCTGCTTCGCCTTCGTGTTCTCACTCTCTTTCGTTCTTTACAAACACGGTCCGAACCGTTGGCTCTCGTTATACTCCTTTCTTTTCTATTAGAGATTTCCCCGTTAACCGTTTAACGACGAATATTCTACGATACGATCGAAATGCACGTGAGAGACGTCCATTGTATCGGATGAATACGTAAATATACGTACGTACGTACGTACGTACGATTTAAACGTAGAAATTAGATCGACTCATTAAGGGAACGATAATGTGCGTGCGTGCGTATGTGTGTGTGTGTGTGTGTGTGTGTCCGCCCTTCTCTCTCTCTCTCTCTCTCTCTCTCTCTCTCTCTCTCTCCACGACAAATCTTACGATTAATTCGCGTCATCTTCTTTCCTCTCCGAACTCTCTTCTTACACGACGATGAGACCAATGGCAAAGAGTTTTTCCAACATCGTCGACGACATTGATCGATTACATTCGTATCGAATACAATACAATATTCGTATCGATTTAATATTATTCGAAATCTATATAATACGAACAAATGAATGCCACGAATTAACGACGACGCAGTTTTCTCATAGACCGGATAAAGAAGGTTTCGAAGAGAAACGTTTCCATCCATCAAACAACGAAGACGACGACGACGACGACGATGACGACGACGACGTTAAACAACAACAACGACGAAGACGAAAACAAAGTAGAAGTCGAAGAAGAGGAAGACGAGTACGACCTGGTTTCCGTGCGAGAAAAGTCGTTCGTTTCTTATTCAGAGATCGGCGAGTAAACGAAGATACGACGAACTAAGCGGAGGAGGGACACGCTCTTCCCGATTCTGGACCCTGGAAAGCACTTCTCCGCCTCCCTTTCTCTCGTTGCATATATACGGACACACATAAACATAAACACATATATACCTCTCTCTCTCTCTCTCTCTCTTTTTCTTTCTCGTTCTTACATTGGTTTGGCTGCTCTCTCCCTCGTTTCTGTTATGAAAGTGCTGCAAGTGGAGCGCGCCGTGCGACAAACAAAGCTGTGTACTTTTATTTACCGAGTGACCGACTTGCATCAAGAGGAGAGGCGAGACGTACGACCGTCTTTAGCGATAGAAGACGAACCATCAACACGGCTCCGTCCACACCTTCCGCTTTTCCTCCTCCAGGAGCCACGTGGGGCTATCTGTTATAGGGATTGGCAGAGAAAGAGATAGAGATAGAGATCAAGAGAGAAAGAGAGAGAGAGAGAGAGAGAGAGAGATGTACGTACTTACATCGGATGCAAAGAGAGAGTGGAAAAATAAAGGCAAACCGAGAGAGTGGCCGAGTGTCGGCTACGAAACGTCGTCGGCCCGAAGAAAAATCATCGCAACACGATGATGATCCTCTTTCGCGAGAGAGCTTGGATTCTTTAACGCCGGACGGAAGGATTCCTTTTCCTTTTTCGAGAGAGCAACAAACACGCACGCTCCTTCGGAAGTACGAGTACAGCAGAGTTTCCATTCAAAGTTGACCGATATCTTCTCGATATTTTCTCTCTCTCTCTCTCTCTCTCTCTCTCTCTCTCTATTTATCTATCAATCTATCTCTCTTTCTCTATCTCATTCTGTTAATGGAAGAAAGAAACGAACGGAAGGAATCGAAAGGAAGATCATAGGCTCGGTTGGGAATCGAGAGCGAGCCTCCTCCTCTCTTATAGAAGCAGCGCACACGGTCGTCGGTCTTATTAGGGAATTGCACTTTCTTTCGTGCTAGCTCGTTAGTATATAGTATAGTAGTTGTTGTGTTCTCTCGTACGTACGTTTCCCTCGGCCTGTTATGCGCGAGATCGCCGAGCTCCGTCTTCGAGGACGGCCGCCGAAGGTGAGAAGAACGAGGAAACCGAGCTGCCTCACCGTAGTGCAACGACCTCGGCATACAAAGTGGGTCGATTGTGGGCGCACGCAATCGTCGCAACGATTTTGAAAAATAGCCGACCCACATTTGCAAGGGAGTACTTTCACGGTCGCTAACCCCGCGACGAGAAGATCGTACCGCGCTGCGCAACGCAGCGCAACGAGACGTTGCGCTACGACGACCATCCTCCTCCTTCTCCTCCTCTTCTTCTTTTCCTTTCCTTTCCTTTCTTTTCTTTTCCTTTCCTTTCTTTTCAATTTTTTTTTACTCTTTTTTTTTTTTTTTTTTTTTTTTTGATCGGTCAGTCGTCTCGCGCCACGTGAAAATCGCACGTAACTCTCTAAGCCAAGCCAAGCTACAACGAAGTGACCACTCTTACCGCTTGGCATGAATCAAAAGTGCCTTCTTCCTCCGATGACGATGGAAGAAGAAGAACAAGAACAAAAAGAAGAAGGAGAAGGAAAACAACAAAGAAAGAGAAAAGATCGATATAAATCGAACGTTTCTTTTTAAACTTGCAACGTTAAAAGCGATTAGAACGAAAGAATACAACGAAAGGTTGTCCTGCGAAATTAATTCTTATTTCTTTTATAGTTCAAAGATCGATTTTGAACGAATCGATATCTCGACAACGTTCCCTCTGAAATTCCTCCGCCCTCCAACTCCCCCCGCCCCCTCCTCCAACGCCCTCTCCCACAAGGGAAAACTTTCGAGAAGAGTACAGCGTTTCGTAGGAAACTCGTACGAATATCGTACCCCATTAAAAATCCCATAAGTAGAGTTCATATCCACCCTTTATCTCCGAGAGAGTTCATCGAATTTATTTTCATTATCTTTCGCTATCTCACGAAACAATAATCGATCGGATCACGATATTCGTCATTTATATTTACGAGAGGATCCGATTATCCTACGAGATCGGTCCTTCTCGTTGGTATCGAAAACTCGACTTTTGTTACTTTCTTATGATTTTCAAAAAAAAAAAGAAAAAAAAAAGAAAAAAGGAAAAAAAAGAACAAGAAAAACGCACGTTAAATCCGTCGACGTTAATAATTTTGATGACGTTAAATTTGCCGGAAAAGCTTCGAAAATGTCGAATAATTGTATGATCGTTAAATATATGCGTACGTACATATCTAACGATTAAGCACGTTTGTTCTCGATCATTCTTCCTTCGATCTTTTCGTTTTTCAAAAGAAAACAAAAAAAATGAAAAAAGAAAAAAGATAGAAAGAAGATTCCTCTCCCATCTAGGAGCTATCGTAAAGCCGTCGTTCTCTACGTTCCCATCGAGAATATCAACTAGCGATGCCGTATTTTTCGTCCTACACGCGATTGGATTTCCCCGTTGATTTCTCAACTTTTACCCTCGTGCGAAGCGCCGCGCGTTACCGAAGGAGCCCCACTTTTCACCACAGATTCTCACGATATCGTGCTCGGAAAGTAGCGAAAACGTGCTGGAGGATTTCTTCCCCCCTTTCGCGTCCCCTGTCCCTGGTTGGTACACTCGAGAGGATCGCCGGTCGGTTCGCTTTTGCACGGTTCGCCATGCACAGAGGATAAAACTGTCATCTCGAAAGTTGGCCTACTATCTCCTCGAACGCGATAATAGCACCACAGTCACGATCTCTCTCTTTCTCTTTCTCTCTCTCTCTCTCTCTCTCTCTCTCTTTCTACTTTCCACCCTCACCTTCTTTTTGCTTTTATCTCGATCGGATTTCTTATCGGGCGTTCTAATCGCTTTAACGAGTTTAGCTAAAACAAATTTAAGCTAACTCACGATGTATATATACGTGTGTGTTTGTGTGTGTACGCTGAGGCTTATTCTCTCATCGTAAGAGAAATATTATCTGTCCAATAACGATCGAACGTAAGTACGTAAAATAAATCGTTCGTATCTACTTTAATCTAGTTCTTTACTCGATTTGAGAGGTTAACGTTAATCACCGATGACGCACCGAGAAACATTATTTCTAGGATATGGTAAAGAGCCAAGATCAATTTATCACATGTTACAGCCTCCTCCTTAGATCGTACACATGCATGCGGCATTTCGAGGACCAATAGCGATTCGAGCCTGAAACGACGCGGCGTTTGATTATGTCATTCGGCCCGAACTAAATGCTAAGTTGGATATAAACTCGAAAAGATTTTTCTTTTTTTTATAATCTCACAAAGATTTACATGGGTCGCGTTATTACCAATTGACGTCCCGGTAGTTGGTCATAAAAATTTCGAACGTACGAAAATATAACACCCTTCACCTTAGACTTATTTATATTCCTTGTATTATATTACACGTCGATGTGTTATATCGTAGATATTAAATACGCACAAGCCAAAGAGATATCCGGAGTTATTCGGAGGAAGCATATTTGAAAGGGAAAGATCAATAATCTCCGTGGCCTACGCATTGCGTCTAACCATAGACGACACTGTGCTCGTCTCTTTAACGTTCGTAGTAGTAGCGGTAGTAGTAGCATCCGTTCTCAAAATCAATAGAATTAACCAACGAACCATCTAATAAACGTAAAGAAGTTAATACATTCTTATACTTTTATCGATAACGAAAAACAACTAATTCGGTTATCTCCTTTAATCGTATAATATATCCATGTATATTGTACCATACATTATGAATAATATAATCGATAGATTTTAGAAACGAGTTAATACGCGAGAAAACGGTGTTCCGAATTCATGAAATTCCTTGGCTCCTTTCCTTCTACCAATTTAATTTCAACGATCGAACTCTAATCATGTTCTATCGAGTGATTTATACCAAATCAACCTCGGGAATTCTCTCTCTCTCTCTCTCTCTTTCTTACCTCGTCTCAACGCATCGTTATTTCTTTCTCTCTTTCTCTCTCTCTCTTACCTCGTCTCGACGCATCGTTATTTCTCTCTCTTTCTCTCTCACACGAACACATACTCTGTTTTTTTCCTTCATTGCAATTGTGTAGAAGATCAGATGCAAATGCGTGCAGGTCGTGCCACGCTACACCTGCCGCGTATTCTGGACGAGCGCTACTGTGTGCCTCTTCGTACGACCTTGACACGCTTGACTGAGAAGTACAGAAGAAGTCTCCGACCGTTGGGTACCAAATCGTAAGTTGGCACACGCAGAGCACTAGAAAGTAAAATACCCGAGTATCTACGTACGTAAGTACGTACGTACGTATGTACGAAGATTTATAGAAAAGGAGGAAGAACGAAAAAAAAAAAAAACAGTAATAAAAATAAAAAAGAATAAAAAGCTAAGCTAACTCTCCTATCGATAAGAAGAACTACGGTATTATTGTTATTTCCCCCAGCCACCCACTTCCCCTTCCCCCCTCGCCTATATTCCTCGTGTTCTTTTAACGAGTATTAGGTATATACATATATACGCTTACTGTTAGAAAATATTATGTACATGGATACATAAATACATACATACGTCGGACGTATTCAAATTCGACGTTCGTTCAACTTTCGACGATGTAAATTTATTTTAATCCGATCCACACTTAAACGATTTAGAAATATTCGCGGCTCATTAGGAGGGTTCCTTGAGTCATTCGAAAGATTCCTCGGATATCTCTATCCATTTATCTCTATCCGTCTATCTATCTATCTATCTATATATATATATGTATATATATACATCGTATCGAGAAGAGACGAATGGATTCTTTCGCGCTCTCGGTTCGAAATTTATGCAAGTAGCGTATCTGGGACGAGTGACCTGATTAGAGCGCATTATCTTGAATGTACTTATACGCCGGTGAACTCCAGCAGCACGGAAGTCACTGCGCGAGTTCTCTCAGAAAACGTATGTTAGAACATGCAAATTGAATTTCTCCCGGTCCTCGCTCTCCCTCCTACCCCTCCACCTACCCCCTTTACCCCCTCTTCTCACCGAAAACTCACTACGAAAACTCGCGAGCTAAAAGTTTGACCGACCACGATGCAAAAACTAAATGTTGTGCCCTGGCATGGGTGGTACGCGTTTAAGGGGGCGAGGCGCCTAGGGGAGCGGGGGTGGGGAGGGTGTCACAATCGATACTTTTGGCCCAACAGTCGAAGGAAGGTCGCCGCATTGGCGAAGCTCTTGAGAAAGATACGCGTGAGTGAATGCTCAGACACCCACCTACTACCCTTGTCCTTTATCTGCTTTCTTGTTTTTCTCTAGACGGCTCCTGTTATTACAAAAAAAAAAAAAATAAAGAAAAAGTAACATTTCACGGAAAAGGGCGATGGCGAAGCATTTGATGGATAAATTATGAGAGAGATAAAATGGCATACGTATCTATAATAGATCGAAACGATAACCACGATAAATCAATGTACGAAGGACAAACGAGATTAATCACAGGGATTCGGAATGCCAATAGTGATTGGCACTTGGCAGCGATGTAACGTGGAATTCGATAAATCCGCATCCCCCCCCCACTATCACAACCCCATTCTCCCCTTCTTTACACGTTCCCCTCATCGTCATTTTTCATACGAAATCCATCGTATTGCAACAATCTCGTAATGGCTTCTTCACGATGGTAATTGTATTTACGACGTTGCCGAACCTAATAACATCGTAACGAAACAGAAAACTTTTAACGGCGATCATAAATTATATCGAAAGTTTCTTATCAAATGGTCGCGCAAGATCGTCGATGGGATAACATAGTGGCACAGCGAAAGAAAACTTTGAGTGACCGTTCTCTTTAATGAATTGACGTCATTATCTTCATATGGCATGTTAAAAGGATAAGTTAGTACTACCTTCGTATATATATATATATATATATATATAGATTGTTACTCTCTCAGCCAAGTTTGAATACCTACAAGGTTTCCTCGCGAGCACCCTCGAATCAAGTGCCATGGTAGGAAGAAAAATAAAGCGATAGAACTTTTTTGGCAAAACGAAGTAGATAAATTCTAGCGCGGATTCAACTTTCCCCTTTTCCTCCCTTCTACCCCGACCCGACCCGACCCGACCCACTCTCCTTCACCCACCTTCTACCCCAAAAGACGTCGACAATTGTCAAGTGTTTACATTAAGGATTCGACACGCGGTAACGTCTACAAAGGGTAGACGGGCGACGATGAAGTTTTTACGTGGGGTTGACGGAAAACGCTTGTTTGTAATAGTGGTGGTGGTGGTGGTGGTGGTGGTGGTAGTGGTGGTGGTCGCTTAATAGGCATGTATTAAAGAGGGTGGCTGGCGCGAGTGCGGGTGCGCGACTGCATGCGCCGCTGCAGCGACGCCGTAGTACCGGCGCCCGCCGTCCTTCTACGCCTCGGCGCCACAGTCTCTCTCTCCGCATGTCCGGAGCCGGCTGAATCCTCCGCTCCTTATCGCCGCAGGTCCACCTATCGTCTCGTTACGCGTACACAAAATGGTAAGTCGTTCGACGTTACTTTCAAAAGTGTACCAAGAAGGGAGACAAGGGGGACGGGGAAAGTGGGAAAAGAGGAGGAACGTTTTAAAACGTTTTTCAAACAATCGTACTTTCTTCGTAAAATCCGTTCTTTTCTTTTCTTTTCTTTTCTTGTTTTCGTTTCCTTTTTTTTTTCTTTCTTTCTTTTTTTCTTATTCCCCCTCATTAATTTCCAATGTTTCGAGAGCAACCGGCGATGGACGTTAACGTTCAAACTTACCGTCCACGTAACACACTTAACGTTCGAGTTAACGACGAGTAAATATATATTATCAAGGACTTTCGATCGCGCGGGGAAGTTAGGTGTGTTTGAGTGCGGTTTGAAAACTCACGGTTAATTTTCGTTATTTCTTCCTTCTCCTCTTTCTCTTCCTCCTCCTCTTCCTCCTCAACCTCTTATTACTATTACTACTGCTGCTACTACTACTACTACTACTACTACTGCTGCTGCTGCTGCTGCTGCTGATGTTGACTGCTGCGACTCCTTCTCTACTACTCATACTTCTTTCCTCTACTCTCCCTCCATCCCCGCCCCGTCCACTTATTTCCTCCAGTACGCGACTTTGAAATAATCGGGGTACGCTGGTTTGCCGCGATTTTTCCTCGTAGAAATGGGCGCCTTCGTGGACGGAAAATCTGGGTCAAGGAAGGAGCACCGGTGTGTGATCGCAGTGATACGCGCGCCTAAACGAACTCACGAAGCAACGTGCTCTCTTCCGTTTGACACTTCTCACGCGTTGCGTCGTTAACGACCGGAAGAGTGAATAGAGAGGAAAACCGTCTGACGTGTTTCGCAACGTCGAAGCGGCTCGTTATTTCGCCGCGAGATAGCAGCACCTCGCGGTACTAATCCATCGAGACGCTGTTTTTTCTTTTCTTTTCTTTTCCTATTTTCAAATTTCAAAATTGTACGTGACTCCGAGTAAAGATTCTTTTCTCGAGAGTCCATTGGGGAGAAGGGAGTTCGCGTGAAAGTGTGTAATAAAAATAAAAAAATAAAAAAAGAAGTATTCTGTAACGATCCAAAACGGATGGCACTTTTATAGCACATTGGTCGTTCGTTTTCGCGTGTACTACTACGTTTTTCTCTTTTTCTTTGAAATGAAAAGATAAAGGAGAATAAAAACGAAATGGTAGGTCGTTTCGAAGGACGCTTGGTAATGTTGTTTCCTTTGTAAAAAAAAAAAAAAAAGAAACAATAAGAAAAAAGTAACTGTGAAATAATCGTAGTCACGAGAATACGTGTATCGATCTGTTTTCCCTAACTCTTGCATTCTAATTCGATTAGGAGAGGAACGGTGAGTTCCACGATAATACATATATATATATATATATATATATATATATATATATATAAAATATATGTGTGTGTATGTGTGCAAATGTTGAACGATGTTTCGTGACATTTTGCAATGATGAACTTCATCTTTCTGCGTCATCATATTTGAAAGATTATCGCAATACTTTATTACAGTATATAACGCTATCAGATAACGGCGCAAGTAGTCCCGTCGATTTCAAACGAAACTATTAACTTTCTAACACGAACTACGGAAAAGTTTCAAACCCCTGTGAGAACGTTTCGAACATTAAAATCGAACATTAAAGTCGAACATTAAACTGTACAAAATTGTCTAAAGTAATTCGCTACCCTTTGAAAATGCGACGGCGTCGTTTTCCGCGCTGACTCATGTCCTTGCCCTTCCACCAAAAACGAAAGCGAGAATCTATACTCAGGGTCGCATTCTTTTCTGCAGGGTCCTGCGCACGAAGGCAAACACACCCACGAAATTAGATGCAGCTTGTCCGACGTTTAAAATCCGATAAATTTCGAAATTGATTGACAATTATTACGTGGAGATACACGTTAATACGCACGTATGATTAACGATATCTAATATCGATGACAAAACTGTTGTTTGAACGTTTAAACTTTGTTGCTGCGAGAAGAGATGTTAAAAAAGAAAAAAAAAAAGATAATAAAAATCTTCCCACACAGGTGCTTGCGGATGCGACGCTGACGGACAATCATCACCGTCAGCGAGGAGGATTCGCGACGAATGGCAACCCGGAAGGCATCACTGTATGCAATCTGATAGACGGAGAGACTCTGACTTATAGTTTGGCCCTTATACGCGGTCGGGCACCATTGGCGTGTAATTATATCACCGTTCGGGCTCAAAAGAATGTGACGTCGGAATGGCCAGTGGTCGGTGGGGAATTTCGGGTGTTAGTCGATCTCACGCGGGGATCAAACAAGCTTGAACTCGAGGCAGGAGGGCACAAACGACGATTGACCCTTTTGCACGAACCTAGAACGACCAGGCTACGAGTGACACCGGTATACGTGGTATGCGCGGGACACGATGGCTACTTCCAAGGGCCACGGAGGGAGGACAGATCACCGGAAAGCGCGGCAACAAGAATAGGTTTGGGTGCTAGACTCTTGCAAACTCTAACGGCGGAGAAATTGAGGGAGGCTGGACACGGAAAGAAGACGTTTCAGTTGGAACGCGATCTGGACGGTCCAGAGTGCTTGGTGATGCACAGTATGCTCCACGTGGACAGGGCACGAGCTATGTCGCAACGAGAATTATGGGAACTGATCGCACGCGAACTGATGACCGGTCCGTTAGCATCGAAGGACCGGAAGTATTTAGCTTTCTTATCTTGCACGAGATATCGCGGTGCGCCGAGTCCACGTACTCACGAAGACACCTTAGCGAGAACGCAAGGTCATGCTGCTTTGGGTGGCGGTGGTTTGGCTCTTTTCGGCTCAGCTTGCTTGCATACGTGGCCTACCTGCATGGCTCAAGTATTGCCCCGATTTTTAGACACCACGGTCGTTGACACCGAGCAACTGATGGATGATAGCAATTATCGTGGTACCCATGGCGGCTGTCTAGCTACCACTCTTGGATCGGTTTTACACGAGCTCGGACACACGTTCGATCTCGGACACACAAGGGAGGGTATTATGGGACGTGGTTTCGATTACGTCGACAGGGTCTTCGTTGGAGCGGCTGGAATCGATTTCAATCGGAATCCCATCAGGAGAGACCCCCAACACACAACTGTTGCTCTCAGTAGACCTCTCAGCGTCACCGTTACTGTGCAAGAACCGGTATTGGCTAGCCCGCGGAGAGGCCGACTTTTATCCGAGACGTCCAGGCCATCGCCATCGGTTAATGCAAGACAACTTCCTGGCAGGCTATCCGCTCCGGCCAGTCCCGAACTCAATAGGTCCTTCTCCAAATCTTTGAACGCGGCCGAACTACCCTCTCAACCGGATAGAACTTTCTGGGGACCTTCCTGCGCCGCGTTGCTCGCTTATCACCGATGGTTCAACACCGAAGTCGACAATCATTCCACTAGACGTCACAACGACATAGAGTACGACGGTAAAAGGTATGATTGATATAGCAAAATGTCCGTGTTTGCATCGAAAATTTTGTCTGATCTAAATTATCAATGCCTATTGATTTCGCAGGAACGTGGCACGTTCCCGATACGGTGTCAGAGTTATCGAACTCAGAGAAACTTCCGGTGGTATGGTAGTCGGTTCTCGTCAATTTCCTGGTACTCGGCCACCTTTAGAAGCATTGGTACCACCACCCCCACCTCACTGCCTGGCAGCTTTAACTCTAGTAGCTGAGGATTCCACGGGGAACATACTCAAACACGAGCTTCCAACTGCCTTTTGAAGGTCGTTGGAACTGTTACGACCGACCGTATCACCACCTTTCCTTTACCTTACGAGCCAAAGAGAATTAAAAAACAATTCTTTAACATACCCAGGATTCATTTTGAACCGCCCGGTCGATCCCGACAATGCGATACCGCGAAGAAAAATGCTTCGTAGTTCAAGCAAGTTTTGTTCGCGGCTATTAGACATCTTGTTATTATAATAATCCAATATGTACTTTACTCGAACACTTGTACTCTCGCTCTCTCTCTCTCTCTCTCTTTCTCTTTTGAATCATATAAGTTCTTTTTTATAGCACAACAGTCTTCGATTCATGTTAAACATAATATCGTACTGCCATATCTCACTCGTTCATCATTTTCATCGCTTTCGAAAATATTATCTCATCGTGTATTAAACGCGATACCTGGAAATATATCGTTCGTATATTAGAAGGGATGTCGGTTAATTGGTGAAAACGTGCTAAAATTTATGAATCCAAATAATCATTTAATTTCGGAAAAATTTACCGATACTCGAAAGAAAAAAAAAAGTGCTTCTATAGTTTAATATAAAGAAGAAGAAAAGACAAAAACAAAAACCAAAAAAAAAAATAAAAGAAAATAAAAGAAAAGAAAATGAAGGAAAAAATACCTGTAATAGAACTGATCAAGGAAATTTTTAATCGTAAATTATTAGACGACAGGGATTTTATACCATCGAAATAAAATTCCATTTCTAGTCGACCAACAAGGCATAGATCTCGTTCACGTGGCGATATATATTATCTCCGTGGGTTTTTTTTCAGTAAGCAAGATATATATGATACCTGAAAAGACTCGTTTCATTCGTTCATATCGCCTGGAGTGTGTAAAAAGAAAAAAGAAAAGAAAAGCAATGATCACTTTTCTCCGAATACTATGATACATTACACACATACCGTGCACAAAAGTAAAGAAAAAAAAAGGCACGTGAGTTGGCGGAATAGGATGTAAACGTGTAACGATATATTAATGAAACGTCGTTCATAAAGCGAATAAGTAAGTACGTATGCGTTAAAATGTAGTAACAGCGTATTATCTTTTAACATTACGAAAACAAAAAAAAAAAATAACAAAAAAATACACAATAGTAGTATATTATTACGTATGTATATGTATAGTATTATTCCTTAAATTATTTTAATAATATAGATTAACCGGAATATGACAGTTATACGGAGGACAATATTGTAACGCGGACTTAAAACAGATTTAAAAAGAAGCATCATCCATTTGGTAAAAGAGATGAGAAACAAATACTTACGAGATACTTTAGACAAGAAACCCCATTTATCGATAAAGCATTAAGCACTAGTCAGTAAGAATACAAACAAACAAACATATAAAAAAAAAAAAAGAGAGAAAGAAAAAAGAAAATTTTATTATTTGAACGCTTCAAAAGTAATGTAAGAAAAATTATATTTAATTATATCTAGATATTAAGCCTGTGCTTTGGAGAATACGTATTAAAAAAAAAAATATTATGTTCCTATATTATTAATTATGACATTTATTCCATTCCATCCACTATCATTATTATTTCTCTCGTAATATAGATTGTTTTTAATCGGACTAACTAAAACGATTTAAGAAGAATCATTACTATTACGAATGTCGTAAAGCAACGCTAACAATAAGTGACAGCCATCTAAACAGCTTGAGGAGAGGATTTGTATTCATTAAACGAACATTTTGTCCATTTAAATTGATTAAATGGAATAGTAATGAGCTATCGAATGAAAGATTTTCGATCGTAAATGGTGTTTATTAAGAGTAGAATTTTTTAAATCTAATAAACGTTAAAAAATGAGATTGTTATCAAAAACTAAAAAAAACTCTTTGTTTCTTTCCTTCTTTTTTTTTTCTCTTTTACCGCCACTCTGGGCACTGCTCAATTTGCTCTTTCTTTCAGCAATTTTATCCGCTTCTTAAGAAGAATTTTCCTGATAAGATTAAAGAGAAGAAGATTCCTGATAAGATTAATTTTAAGAGGCAGCTATTTGATTTTTGGTAATTGTTTTCTGTTAACTAAAACATTTTTTTATTGTTGAGACTGGTACTAAATATATATATATATATATATATATTTATGTGTACAACTGCACATGTAAGTCCTAGCAACGTGTGTTGTTAATTATCGTAATAGTATTTGACATTAATTTTAACCATATCATGGCAGTACCATCGGAGAAAACGGTTCAAAAAGTATTGTGTATAAATGCAACATATTTTCCAGACATTGTCGATGACAAAATATCCACGGAAAATTTTTTACATGCTTCTCGTGGTGTTGTAGTAATAGTAGGTAAATAATTTACTCGTTTGAAAATTGATAAAATGACATTTCTCGAATGAAATATATGTATGGAAAATTAATCTTCTTGATGACGCTTAAACATTGTAAATTTTTACGTTTCAGAAAAATTTGGAAAATTATTTGCACCGGTTAAACATGATATGGAAGGCAACATAGAGGTTAACAAGATATATATTGTGAACATATGTGAATTTATTTGAATGATATAAACTTATAATGAGATTTTATATTTTAGAAATTAAATAATAAATATTTTTTGGACAAAGAAAAACACAAAACATTGCAGGATATGATACTATTGGAAAAAGAAAAGGGTGAAACTATAATTGCCACCGATGCTTTGTTGTGGTTGAGAAGGTAGTTGTTTAGAAATTTGTTCAGTGATTATTATTTAATAGCTTCTTTCTATGCTTTAAAATATATAAATGT
Organism: Dolichovespula media; assembly: GCA_911387685.1. Lineage (NCBI taxonomy): Eukaryota > Metazoa > Arthropoda > Insecta > Hymenoptera > Vespidae > Dolichovespula > Dolichovespula media. The sequence continues at coordinate 2,773,615 of OU426873.1, forward strand.
TTTAGAAGCTTATACATGATTCTATTATTTTTTGAAAAACTTATTGAAGATCATAATGCTGGTAAGGCAACAGATGATCTAGTAGCATTTTTAAAGGAAGCTTACAAAATATCTTTAGAACCACATCACGGTTGGATGTTGCAGCAGCTTTTTGGTGTAAGCATTGTGTGTATTTAGATAATTGTATATTTGTATACTGTGCATTTAAGAATGAAGCAATTTCAATTTGATAATTATCAATCTCATATTATTTCATGATTATTTTAATAGTTGCTGTCTCGTACGGTACCCTCCCGTAAACAGCTGTTACAAACAATTGTAGATGGAAAAGATTTTACGGATGAAATAATTTTACGGGATATGGAAATATATTCAAAAAATCTTAGATTAAATATTGAAAATCTACATATGTTTTATAAAAAGTATGAACTTGAAAAGAATCTTTAAATATGAAAATATATGAAAATATGTTTCAAACGTTTATTTACGTTTTGATCAAAATTACTGTGCATATCTGATCGCTCGAGTAACTAAAATTATTAATCTATAGTACTGCTGTGCAACTGATATATTGATATCTATAAATATGTATAATACACTAGTATTAATACTTGTAATATAAAATTATCTTGTAAAAAGAATTCTATTTAAATTGTATCAAGTGATAAAATAGATATAAATATTAATTGAATTGAATATTACATCATTATTTTTAATTTAACCTATCCTCTATTCCATATAACTGTGCTATATAAAATCTTTTAGCATGATGATTGGCTGAATTCTTTAATGCTATAGTCCCTGAAATTATTTCTATACTAAGAAAAAATATCATTAAACTATTAACAATTTGTTCGCTAAACCGAAGCATAGTTCTATTATCAAGAAGGAGAAATAATTCTAATGGAAATTGTATTAATGTAGATATTAGCCAAAAGCTTGCCAATTCTGGAATCTAATATAACAAAATAATTATTACATATTTCAATTTTTTCTTTTTATTATCTATCCAAAATATTATATTACCTTTTCAGCTAAATTACCAAGGTATCCTAGGTACAATCTTGTACATTCTAATATCAAAATAAGTAAGAATATCGCAACTGTTATAAATTTATACACATCTGTTAACTGTAAATACTGTAATATAAAATATAATCTACGTTAAAAATATATTTTCATTAACTTTTCAAATATATTTACCTTAGAGTCCAAACTTATAATGCTTATGAGAAACCAAATTGGCAAAAGCCATACATTAAAGTATAAAGCCATTTGTAGCGGTAAACTAGACTGTATTTGATTACCTGCAAAACAAATATAAAAGAAATGAGCTATGATAGTTATTAAATAAATTTTGTTCAATTGTGAAGATCATATAAATCATTTCTATTTAACTCAATCATTTTATAACGATATTTATATATCGAAATAAGTGTTTTAAATAAATTATTGTATTCATTCCAATATAACGTAAAAAATATATATAAAAAGAATATATATACCTATGTCATAAAATTCCTTCTTACGATCATGATATGCTAAACCAGGAAATATATGATCTGAAGCATTTACTACCGACGATTTCCACATTTGTTTATTCGTCCCAAGATAAATTCGTCAAATTTAATAAAGATTTTTATCTACAGATATCTATAGAAATATTATAATAATGATTTTTAATACTTGCATTTCAATGTTAGTTAAAATTACAAAAATAAATTTGAATCTTTACGACGCGAATCAAATTCTGTATGAGGTAAATTTAAATCTGGACCACTTTTATCCTGCTCTTACTTCCGTTCTCTCAACGATTCTCCAATAGTGTTATATATATCGAATAATCGGTTGGTCAAAATTGGTACGAAAAAAAGAAATATGTATATATATATATATTTATATAAATAACTAACTTAGTTTCCATATAGTATAAAAAAAAGTAAGACGAAATACTCCAACATGATGATAAAAACATAGCAAGTATTAAATTTTTGTCCACAATTTGGAATAAGATTGTTCTCTGGTCTTCTATTGGTTTCTACATAATACACGTTACCAATAGTTCAATAGAATATGACACTAACCTTTCGAGAATTTGATTAAAATTTGATAATAAATAAAAATGACGATAAATATTGAAATGAAGACGCACGACGCGCGCACGTCGTTCTGCGCATATCAGTCTTTTGTTTTTCTGTATCCAACAATATAAAATTTTATATTAATAATGTAAATATATTAAATCTGTATGTGTACGTATTTCTATGCGTGTGTTTGTGTGTTGTGCATTGTGCATTGTGTACGTACATACGTACATACGTATGTATGTATGTATATACGTATGCAATTCTGACAAGTTCTGACATGTTTAATACAAAAGCTTGACAACAAATTTTAACTCTGTTCGTAGAAACCTAGACGGCGCAGTAATACATCGATATGAAACCTACCGCGAATGAGTCATGCTTTCGTATCAGTGATACTTTAAGGATTTTCCGGAACGTTTCTTTGTGTACTATATCATCATTCTATTTGTTTATATAGGATATATAATAGTGATCAGCAAGTTTTCTTTTTTATTTCTTTCTATTTTTCAAATGTAAACTTGAATATTCAATGATTTTAGAATACATATTTTACAATGAATGCAGAACATCGTAAAAGGATTGATTTATATTGTGATGTCATAGTACCGAAAATAAACATAATGAAATTATGGCCAAAGTTATTAGAAAATGAGATTTTTAACATTGACGATATTAATATATCAACATGGAAAGTAAATATTTTCAATTGATGATTCGTTGGTTTCTTGGTTTATTAAATTTTGTTTATTAACTATTAAAAAATAAAATAAAACATTATTAAAGACATTTAACTAAAATTAAACTTGTTATAATTTATTCATCATTTACAGAAGAACTTTGACAAGGAAGAAACAGTCAAAAGTATTTTGTTAACAATTAAGACTAGAGGACCTTTTGCATTCCAAAATTTGCTTTTGAGCTTACAACAAACCGATCATGAAGAATTGGCAGAAATATTGGATAAACAAACGGATATCTTTAATAATGAAAATGCAGAAATAAGTGACAATTATTTTTCTCAAATAAGGGATACCGTGGAACCTCTACAAATCAAAGTGAGAAAAGCAAAAGAATTTTCAAGTGGTCCAAGTAACAGTCTCATTGAAACTTATCAAATGAGAAGTAACCCTCGTGGATTGGTTTTAATCATTACTAACATCGATTATGATCCTAATATACAGAAACCTAGAAAGTCGGCAATACACGATAAAATGAATCTTGAAAAATTGTTTAAAGATATGGGATTCTCTGTTGAGACGCATTGCAATTTGACAGGAAAGGTATATCAATAAATCATAATTGTTAAAAATATTACAAGAAAGAGAGAGAGAGAGAGAGTATAATAAAAAATAGTGCAATAATATTAAAATAATATATTTTAGCATTATTGATAAATTAATCCTTTATCAAATTCATAAGTTTTATTTTATTCATATAAAGTTATGAATTTTTCTAATTAAAATCGTTATATAAATTAAACTAAAATATTTTACAGGAAATTATGGATAGTGTTAAAAAATTTTCACAGCGTAAAGATTTACAAAATGTTGACTCCTGCTTTGTAATTGTTAGTAGTCATGGTAAAAAAGGAGAAGAGAATTACACAGAAATAGAAGGCGTAGATTATTACTCTGGACTAAAGTCTTATACTAAAGTCTTTTGTTCAGATATCATAGATTGTTTCACATCAGAAGCTTGTCCTTACTTAGCAGGAAAACCAAAAGTATTTATTTTTCAATTATGTCGGTACGTATATTTAACGATAAGGATATTCTATTTAGAAGATTATTAAAATAATAATAGATCTTGATATATATATATATATATATATTGTGTGTGTGTGTGTGTGTGTGTGTGCGCATGTGTGTATGTATAATGACATAAAATTATATTACTAGAGAATCTTTTTTAGAGGTAACAAAAGACAAACCATTGCAAATATACCAAAACATGTAACGGATTCATGTGACAATCATACTGTTATGAACAGTGCTATGGACCATTTTAAAGACAATGCAACTAGAAATTATTCTGATTTCTTAGTTGCATATGCTACGTTACCGGGACATGTTGCCTTTCGAAATAATATAACTGGTAGTTGGTTTATACAAATATTTTGTGAGGTATTTATGAATTATGCCTATAAATATCATCTGTATGATTTATTAACATTGGTAAGTATTAAATATTTAAATAATTATATATATACATATATATGTAATCTAAATATAAATAACTGGCAAAACATTTTTTATGTTAATTTATAGGTAGATTCGAGACTGAAGAAAGTGATATATTTAGGTGGTTGTCAAACAGTAATGGTTGAAATGAAGGGTTTTCATAAATACTGTTACCTCAATCCTGGTTTCTTTGAGAACGAAGAAAAGCAATAATAATTAAATATTAATAGCAATATATTTTAATGTTAAGTTGTAATAAACGCAACAGAGAAATTATTTAAATAATGTTATCCATAACAAAAACATATATATATATATATTTTATACGGATTTGTGATATAATGAAAAAAAAGAAATAAATACTTTATATCTATGAAAAAGTTCCATTAATGTTACCAAAGTCAATCCATTTTATTATTAGAAGTTAAAATCGCGCGTAAATAATCATACGTTTTTATTTACATATTTGTTTCATACAGTGATTACATTTTAACTATCACTCACGTTCTTATGCATGACGAATTCCCGATTATAATTTTAATAAAGAAACTTTATTACGATGTTTTATACGACTTAACGACGTACCGCGAATAAAATGGAACGGGGGCAAATTGGCATGTCGGTAGTTAAGCATAGAATCAAATCAACATGAACACACGTCCTCTTAAAATGGGACACACGTTAATTTATAATATACGTTTTCTTTTAACAATAATTCCAATGGTATCGTTAAATTGCTATCGTTATTATACTATATTAAAGTATAGCATCGAATATTATCATTGGAATATCGCACATTAAAGTGAAATGAAATTTTACTCGGTATAAATATACATTTATCATTAATTTGTCTTCAATATGGAGAATCAATAAGATATTTTCCTACGTGGAACACCATAGCAAAAAGCAAAGATCGTGAAGTACAATGAAATGAAATGCTTATTAAACCGTGTAAACGTTGTTACTGTACGATCGAACTGAAGGCGCGTGTTCTAAGAGACGTAGGTCACGACGTAAAATTCAAATAAGTTATTTGCGGTGATCGATTCTGAGCGGTACGTTTAAATATGTGGAATTTTTTCTCTTCGGTTATTTTCCTTCCCGTGATTTTTTTATTTATTTTCTTATCTAATAACATAAAAACATTTCCAAATAATGATCGTCGGAATACAATACGGCGAAATTTAAAATCAAATACGACTCAAATATCTATCAATTATACACGTGAGTAATATGAGAAATATAATCATACATACATATAATTATATATATATATATATATATATATATATATATATATATATATATCATAATAATAATAATAATTATACAATAAATTTTAACTATTTTTTAAGTTGATACTTGGTCAAAATATGATAATCCTGAGGAACATACGTATTACCAAGGAGATATTCAAATATCAAATACTCGCAAAACAATCACGTCATCCAAAGCGCTATTGTGGCCAAATGGAATCGTGTATTATACTATAGATGAAGCCATTGGTAAATTACTTTTTTATAGAGCTATTATTATATATTTATAATTTTGTATGAGGTAACAAATTTCTTGTCACATTTAATGGACATAATCTTTGCGATATTTTTATTTTATTACAGAAAACAGTCCACAACAATTTTCTATCTTGCAAAAAGCAATGACGATATTAATGGAAAAAACATGTATTCAATTTCAACGAATTTATCCAGATGAAAACGGACAATATTCAGTTGAAAGTTGGGTTAATATTGTTGGAAACACAAGTGGATGTTATTCTACTTTAGGACGTAATTTATTTGGTGGGCCAAGTGTTCTGAACTTAAATGTAAATTTATGTTTTGATTTAATAGGTCATGCTCTTCATGAAATGTTACATACATTAGGTGCTCATCATGAACACATGAGACCAGATCGTGATCAACACATTTATATATTGTGGGAAAATATCAGAGAAGGTAATTATGATTACGATAATTCTAACATTGATTTTAATTCATAGATATTGTAAATAGTACAAAATATCTGATATTTTCATTATATGAGTATATATAATTTCTTTTCTGTTTCCAGGAAGTAAATTTAATTTTGAACTGTTAGACGTTAATAAAGTAACTGATTATGGATTGCCATATGATTATGATAGTATAATGCATTATTCAATGACAGCTTTTTCTAAAAGTAAATCTTTAGCAACAATAATACCTAAGGTACATATATATATATATATATATATATATATATATATATATATATATATATTTCACTTTACTATTTTTTCCTTCTATATTTCTATTAACAATTTTCATATAGATAAATGGCATAGAAATTGGTCAAAGAGAGAGATTATCTTATTATGATGTTAAAAAATTATTAATAACGTATGAATGCAGCGAGACATATTACTATAAGAATGAAAGACTGTATATGGACAAATATAATGGAATTGAACTTCAAGTCAAATGAATAATACAACTGAAGTAATACATGAAATAACAAATAATACTACAAATCCTATTACAGAAGTAGGATTAATTTATAAATCCTGTATCAACTACCACACGTGAAACATTAAATAGAAGAGATAATGTAAACTTGTCTAGTAATCTTTCACAATCTAAATATCACTCAAAGGATGCAAAATATTATTCTATACATTCAAACATTACTATTGTTAATTATCCAATTCATAATTTGTACTATTATAAATAATCTTTTAAAAGTATAAAGAAAATAAAGAAATATTTTCTGAGTATTGTACAATTTTAATTAACTGCAATTTCATATTCTACACAAATGGATAACAGGCTTACTTTTAATGTACTTCAAATTATTATTATAAATAAATTACATGACATACATTATTATAAATACCTATCGATCTTTAGTGTAATATGAATCCTTTGTTCTAATATCACTGTATTTTGAACGGCTTCTTTCTTGTGATGATCTATCATGATTTCTAGATTTATGTTTTTTCTTTACATGCCTATCTTTTGATTTATGTTTATGCTTTTTATGTGATTTATAATCTCTAGAACGAGATCTATGCCTACGTTCACTTCGTTTAGTCTTTTTTGATCTTTCCTTTGAATCTGGTAAACGTTTATCATATTTCTTATATTGTATAGATTCAGAGTAATTTTTATTTATTGTACTTTCATGTCGGCGACCATATTTTGTATTTGTACGTTGATGATGCCCATTCTTTTCACTTTGAGAGTAGTGAGAGGATGCTGATGGCTTTTCGTAACGATTAGTTACAATTAATTTCTGTTTCTCTGAATATGTACTTAAGTCTTGTTCAGAATTATATGCAGTTCTTGTTGAAGCAGCATCTTTTTGTTCCAAAATATATTCTTTATATATCTCCATTTGTTGATTAATAACTTCTCTAAGAATTTCTATATGAGATTTTTTATTAGTATGCACACCTCTGTGCTTAGCTCTACGCCTTTTCAGATTGCGTTCATGTATAAGCATTTCCAAAAGAGACATTTCTTTATCTTTTTCTTTCGGTTTTCTAAAAAGAATGATACATTAGACTTTAATATGAGTAATAAAAATTAAATATTTATACATTTGTTCCTTTTTAAAACTTACGGTCTATTTATATCAGCAATATCATGACCTATATCAGGTTTAACAGTATGAGCAATCACATATTCGTACAGTGCCTTCCTCTCATCGCTAGTAAAATCTGAGGTGAGTCTGTCAGATGTATGTGGAATTAATCGTTGACCCAAACCTAGTATAAGTGTCAAGAAAAATTATATAGAAGATAACTGTGATCAATTGAAAAGTATAACAATGTTACTTTATACAAGATAAAGAATAATTAATCAAACTGATATTAATTAAATTTTAATAATGAAAAGAATGATCTATTATCGATATATGTACATTCAGCAAAGGATATGTAAAAGGATATATATTGAGTCCGTGCCAAGTATAACATTCATAATCTTCTGGAAAAGATCAAATGATTTAAGATACAAAAAAGCATTGATCTCTGTTCACTTGATCTAAAACCAACCTGTTTTCATCTCTGGATTCTGTTCTTTTGCACGTCGTAAGATTTCATCCTGCAATTCTTCGTCTATAACATATAATACGTAGAATCGTTAATAAACGATTACATTATGATTGACAGATAATCGATACTGTACATAATCATAAATGCTATATATACTAACCTAATTGGAGACTCGATGGAGCATTTGACGATGAAGCTGATTCTGGAAATGGAATGTCTAATTTTCCATAACCTTCTGCCTTCCATTGACAAGCAGGTAGATGTCTGTCGAGACATTCTTCTGTAATACGATGTGATGGATCGTAGGGACACGTTAAGAAATTTTTATTCTGGAAAAAAACAATGATCGATTTATAATTACTTTTATCCTGTAAATAAATCGCAATAAAATAATCGCTATCTTACATACATCGTTTGATATACTCTCTACCGTCCATCCTAAGGTAGAGGTTATATTGGCTATTTCTTGACTGATATTTTTGTTGAAATCGTTTAATTCTATCAACTGCTTTTCTCTCTCGTCCAACGTTATTTCCAACATTATTAATTATTACTAATTATTTTAATTCTACTAATACAGACGAAGTACCAGATCGAAAAAACATAATTTAAATTGACTAACTTAATCTGATGTTATCTGACGTCAAACTATGTAATAATTCCTATACAGAGGGCGTCCTATTCGCTCGCATTCGTCGTAATTCAAATGTTTCATTGCAGAAATTTTTGTAAGACAGTTGAAACATTCAAATTGATTAGAATTGTATTCTTAGTTCTTCATATTGCTTTTTATTTCTTACTTGTATAAAATCGTTAAATTATGCAGGGGAAAAGGAAAAAAAAAAAGACGAAAGAAAAAGAATTAATCTCGATCAATGTATTTATCGGGAAACCTTAAAGAAATAGCCAAATTACGTGAAGAAAAGATCATAATCCAATTATGTGATATTTGAAGGTTACGTAATATTTCGGGATCTTAGAAAGCATTGGAAGGTAATTTACACAATACATATGTATATCGAAAGATATTATCTTGCATTTAATATGATTCATCAAGCTTTTGCGATTTAATGTTTAATTATTACAATTAAATACAATTTCTATCAAATATTTTATTGATTATCAGATCGATGCAGTAATCAAAAAGTACATACATATACTACTGTATTTGTGCTGTCTGTGCCCATACATACATACAATGCAACAGTCTTCAAGCAGAAGTATCAAAATTAATGTAAGTACTAAAAATGTCGATTTTTTGTAACAGTTCGGAAACGAGGCACTCTGATTACTTTAATTTAAATAGACATTTGTGAGGAGATTCGTGAGCCGAAAGGGTTGGATAGCTTATTGTTAATGGTTCGGAGTATTCGTTCGGGTTTGAATCTTATTTCAGAGGATTAGACTCGAGGATTCAATTTTTTTCGCGAGTATTACGATAATGTGAACGATCGAGAAGCCATTCAAAGTTTCTCACGACCCAGAGTGGTGCTTGAGATTTTTGAGAGCTTTGAACGACCTTGAATTTTTATGGCCTTGAGTTTGGATTCCGAAGATGATCGAAAAGTGCATCCACGATCGTCGAAATATGCGCTTTGACGAACACCCGATGATTTTCGTACTGTTTTTTTTTTTTTTCGGGAACTTAACGTTCCAGCGAAATCGTTTTCTTTTACCAACACGACGAACCAATGGCGTAGTAAATGCTTCTTCACTTACCGTAGGTTCGAAAATAATGTTGATAATTCCATAGGTGGAAGCTGCGATTTGCGGATTCATTTTGAGCGACGTTGGCCCGCGTAGTAAACAGCATGGACCAACAGACGAAACGTTACTGGTCTGATTGTAAAGTCGAGTCTGTTTAACTTTCTCTCGATAACCTTGGCGGTGTTATTGTTGTCATCGTCGTTCAGTTCTCGAAAATTATTCGGAGAATATTGATAACAACGTAAATAACGTGGCCTGCCCTCTTTTGTATGTTTCCTTCCGTGTCTATTGTCTTGGATAGTTCTCCGTTAGATCTTCACGAGGAAGGAGAGCGTACACGATCCCGTTGAAGCATTTGATCTTACTCTGTCTCGGATTTTCGTTTCGGAGGATCAAAAATGCGTTATGCGCTGTGCTTGCTCGGTAAGGTGCGGTCGTCAATTAATGATAGTAATTAATCGGAGGATCTGATTGAGAAGCTGAATTTTTTCTTTTCTTTTTTTTTTTTTTTTTAAGGAGTTTCAAAAGAGGAATTCAATTTCTCCGATTGCGTTGGTGGTTTATAACGAAAGTATTATATATATTTTAACGAAATACAACAAATCACTCGTCGTTGGACAAAACGTTGGAACGAGTTGTGCAGTGCGACCGGGTCGCCGGCGATCACTAAATTCATGGGAATATATGAGAGCAGCGAAGTACGTGCTTGGTTCGTAGTAAACAGAAAAACTCGAGCGACTCGACCTTCCATTCGCCGCGATCACTGAAATATATTTAATCAAATGCACGGGTTCGTCGTACTACGAGCAACTTTCTTGGAGATCGGACATTGGCAAATGGTAGTCTTCGAGGTGTCCAAGTTGGTGGCCGCCTTCGTCGCTTGTGCGTAAAATGTGCGTCACTGACGTGAGCCAACACCATACGTTACGATATTATTGACAAATTCCGAGTCATCGAGTTTGATCGCCTGGGTTTTTTTTTTCTTTTCTTTGGTCTTTCATCGATCTGCTCGCAGTTGACTGATCGACAGTAAAAGGCGAGCCTTAAATTGGACTTTTTAGTTTGGTGCTGTTACACGTCGGAGCTCTTTTAGATCTACTAAACTCACCCCCCCCACCCGTCCCTGCTTTACTTAGCACAGGTAAGATGCATTTTAAGACATTTATTAGACGGAGCCGCGTCGAGAAAATCGAATGGCGGCTATGTGACGATTGATTAGGTGACGCATTGCCTCGATTCTACTTATTCCTTTTTTTCCTACGATCGGTGATCGCGCGCGCACGCGTGTTTTTTTTTTTATGGATTTATCGCCTATTTGGATACCTAAGAAAGGAAATTCTTAATCCGCATTTTTCGACGAGTAAACGATCTCTTTAAAATACGTTCTGAACGAAGGTTTTCTTATTTATCTCAAGAAGTACATAAGTAATCCGTTGTACATTTTTATGTAAACGAAGTTTGTATTTGTTTTTTTCTTTTTTTTTTTTTTAATGAATATTTTTACGTATCATAACGTTTGCTCGTACTTTATGTTTATATGTTTTGCGTTTGTAAAATAAACATTCAATTTCTCCAAATGCATCTTACAGTTCGGATGGAATTTTTTTTCTTTTTTTTTTTTCTTTTCATATATCATTTGAAATAAACAAATTCTCGTAAAGAGTAGGGGAATACGAAAAGCGGGAGCTACCTGTATTAAAACTATATCTTCCGCTCTAAACACAAATAAAGCGATGAGCGGATAAAACGATAGAGCGTTCTATCTTTTCTGATAGTATACAGTGCATTGGATATGCGCAGCTTTGGATGTCACGATGATTTATCGGGCCGGAAACGAATTCATGTCCAATTATACGACCAACGAATATCGCGCACAGATCGGTGCGCTCGCTTTGCCATTTATTTTCGCGAATTGTTCAATACACACCGCCATGGTTTGCTAAAGTTTTTTGTGCGGCGATCGCGTGTAATCGTTTTTTTTTTTTTTTTTCGTTATGTGTACGCGTGTGTGCGTGCGTGTTCTTTTTGCCTTTTTATTTTTTTATTTATTTATTTTTCTTTTCTCTCTATATAACAGGTCGCCGATAAAATTTCACGATTTGCACCACTGATTGACAATCATACGGTATTCTACTCGGTCGGCGTACTCGACAGTTCTAGTGTGAATTTTTGTTTTTTGTTTTGTTTCTTTTTTTGAATTTCGACGAGCGTCAGGAAAACGGAAATTTTTTTTGCACGATCGATAAGTTTTTGGTCGTCGATTGACTGTTAGCCCCTTATTCGATTTTAAGCTTTTTTATGATGGTTGCCTCGAACGTTCGGTCGGTTCGATTTAGATGGGTTTTCCGCACCTAACGTTAATTAGGCTCGTACTATTCGACGAGTCATATATGCCGAGAACTACAAATAATTATTATTGTCACGTCGGACGTGCATCATTCGTAAAACCGGTTAATCCGGTTAACGCGAAGCCTCCCGGCGAACGAGAGGCGCTCTCGGTAAAAGGCCATCGCGATAAACATGTCCAATTTTTACTTAAGTTACCCGCAGCGCTCTTGGATTAAGTTCGCTTCGTACGTTACATTGCGAATGATTTTATTTAAGGTCCCCGCACGGTCGTTTCTCAAAGTGTTCCCCTCTCACGCGTTTCTCCGTTATTAAAAATGAGACAAAATGATGCTCGATGTCGAGCCGGTAGGATTTGTCCGATCATCGGGATACCCTTTCGTTCCGGACTAACAAGGTACCTCTTTTTTGACTTTATTATGAGCAAAAGCGATCGGTAAAATCGAAAAGTCGATGGCGAAGTTAACGAGTTTGCAGAAAGTTTATATATCTACATTGTCGACGCTTTAAATATAGATATACACACACATGCGTGTATATACGGGTATAGGGTAGAGGCGTATATGTACATTATAAGAGTATATGGTTCCATCTATACGTGTATATATATATATATATATATATATATATATATATATATATATATATATATATATATATATACATATACATATATACACATACAAAAATACATAAGTCACGCTAGCGAGGAGAAGAAAGGCCAAAAACACGATAAGCTTCTCCGACTTAACTAGTTAACGATAAAAGGAGCGAAAGACTAATCGGCACGCGTCGCGTGGTCCATGAATCAGAGGTAGCGTCGACATGAAAAGACAAGACGGAGTGATTGTTTTTTTTTTTTTTTTATGCGCGAAGAAGATGAGTGACGAGTAGAGCGGGGAAGGGAGGAGGGGAGAGGGGGCTAAGGGGGAAGGAAGGGTGGGAGGGCAGGATGGTACTCGCGTGAGAATCGCGAATACGTCCTTTTCGTCGCGGTAAACGCGAGTAGACGAGAGAGGAGAGATAGATAGAGAGCGACAGCGAGAGCGAGAGAGAGAAAGAGAAAGATAGATAGGCAAAAGAGAGAGAGAGAGAGAGAGAGAGAGAGAGAGAGAGAGAGAGAGAGAGAGAGAGAGATATGGGAGAGGGAAGAGTACGAAATGGCTCTCGGCTGCCGCTACCAGACAAAGAAGCCCGTCAAGCACGATGATGGACGCCTTCATGAACGACCCTACGGAGCCCCGTACATCACTTTTATTACCGCCGTCCTCATTTTCATATTTCATATTTACATTTCTAGACCGCCGTAAATCAGCGAATTTATGGGTAATTAGGCCTTTGTGCCGCGTGGACCCACCGAGTCAGTCGTAGAGAGATCGGGGGTGGAGCGAGCCTCCCCCTTCCCTTTCTCCTCTTCTTTCTCCTCCTCCTCCTCCTCCTCCTCCTCCTCCTATTCCTCCCCCTCCCCATCACAAAGAGCGTCGCTTATCGAACGATATGGTCCTTCTCTCTCTCTCTCTCTCTCTCTCTTCCTGGCTTATTTCGCGACTCGAAACTACCCTTCCGCTCTCTCTTTCTCTCTCCCCTCACTCTCTCCCCTCATCCTCTTTCTCTATATTACTACCATCTCCCTTTCGAAATCAGAAACAAGGAAAATGACTCTTCTTTCTTCCTTTTCTTTCTCGAGAGAGGATTTCAAAGTTCGGACTTGGAGTATCTTTGGGAACCTGGATCTAAAGGAGATTGGACCGGTAGATTCGGATTTATTTAGCCCTACTACTTTGTACTAGAAGTTCTACCTAACGAGGGATTCTTTCTCGGTTTTACCCGATGTGGATTTTCGTGTGATGGTGACTAACTATGTAAGACCGAGAGCGGTTCCTTTTGAAAACATTCTCCATCCATTCGAAAGTCTTAATGGTATTTTATTTTATTTTCAATTAGACGTAAACATATTGTAACATTTATTATCGTTCGCATAGTACCCCCTCCCCTCCCGGTCGGATGGTCTTTTGATTTTCTAATGGATCAAAGGGAGAGCAAAAATTGAGAATGATAATATCGCGTAAATGTTATACGAGACGAGTTGGACGCGTTTACCTCCCCCCTCCCCCGCCCCTCCCTCCCTCCCTCCCTCTTCCTTCCTTCCCCCTGTCATAAAGATTCTCGTTAATACTTAACAGTGCGTTTTAATGGGGCACGCAGGTGCGAGTACATCTTGTCGTCTACTTTCCATTCTCGTCGCGTACGTTAAGTATCCGATAATGATGGTTTACAATGAAATGGCCAAGTTCCCTTCTTCCATCCTCCACTACTATTACTATTACTACTACTAATACTACTACTACTACTACTTTTACCCCATACCCGTTATTTCCTTTTCATAACAGCGTTCATCCTAAGTGTTGACCGTTAACAACGTCGACGGGGACGTTCAAAGTCGGTATATACCATAAAATTATTTCGTTCTTTGCACGATAATAATCGTACAGCTGGGGTTTATTAAGATTATTAGGAGAAAGTATTTAATTTTTTCTTTTATTTATTTATTTATTTTTTGTTGTCTTTTTATATAATAACACGCTCGCCATTAAGCTTAATTATCTTAATCCGTCGACTCCGGTTTGTATATTGCTTTATTAACTTATTTTGATTTTTCATTCTATTCGCGTTTATCTTTACAGTAGTGGCAGTAGTAGTAGTAGTAGTAGTAGTAGTAGTAGTAGTAGTAGTAGTAGTAGTAGTAGAAGAAGAAGAAGAAGAAGAAGAAGAAGAAGAGGAAGAGGAAGAAGAAGAGGAAGAACATCTTTTAATATCATTTTGAAAATTTCCATTTGTATTATACCTACTAACTTCTACGTCTGAAAAACAAGAGAGGAGCAAAGAGAAATATTCTCTTATCTTTATTGTCTTATAGTTTGGGACAAGTTACTTTCAGGAACAGAAGTATCGAAAGTCTGAGCATAGCGACCATGTACTACACTTTAGCGGCGGAAGTTTAAAATTTTCTTTGATTTTATTCTCAAGCGGGTGTAGCATTTCGAGGATTCCAATGGTTGTAAATAATATAAACTAGAGATCTCTGTTTTTGTTTGTTTGTTTTTTTTTTTGCTTTTGTTTCGTTCAAACGTGATATTAAAATACGATAGACGGTAAATAATAATGTTTGCGAAGAATAAAAGAATTTTATTTCAATAGCACTTAAGGAGAATATATAAAAGAAAATATATCTATATATATGTATATATAGATACTGTTAATGGCATATCGTAGAAACTCATTAAGTTAGTTTAATTTTAATGAAATCGAAATATGTTGAGGTTATTATAACCTAGTTTCTGCGAGTCATAAGGCGATCCGTCCCTGCTTTGTAGTTTATAGAACTTGCAGTGAAATGGTACGTGCACGACAAGCCGGCGACTGGTGGAAGCTGTTAGTTCGCTTCATATCTTAATGAGACCAGCTTGTCGTTTAAACTCTACCTACCCGAAAGGGTGTCTGAGACGTGCAAATCAGAGGAGAGATTCTCCCTAAACCCTTTAATTAGTGCTCATAAATTGTGACGATATAAGTCGATAATGCTCTTTGTGGTTAATTTATGTTATCTTATTACAAACATACGTAGGAAGAGGAATTTCTGAATTATTTCGAATCAACGATGTTTTTTCCTCGAACAGTTATAGTATCGGAATCGCGAGAATATTTGCGAATATACATCGTATAAACTTAAATCAGATATTTTCTATGAAATAAAGGGATAAATAATGAACGTATAAAATGATTATTTATTATTCAAGCAGTATCGGACCTTCGTGACTTAATATCAACGAGTTTTCATAAATTAGGCAAGCGGAATTGAAGTGAGATGAAAAGAAAAAAGAAAGAAAAAAGAAAACGAAAGAGAGGAATGCACATGATTATTTGAAGAAGAAGAAAAAAAAAAAAATCAAAGTGCGTAAAGATGGTGAAACATTTCTAAGGAGTAGACGTAATGTGCGTATATTTACTTTAGTACCCACCTGTTGCGGTAACCCAGTTTCTTACGCACACTTACGGCAAACTTTTTAAACTTGCCGGCAATCCTTTTAAGTTCTTCAACATTATATGATATTTAAAAGGATTGAGTTAATGCACCGCGTGAAAATTCGTTGTTTCTTTTTTCCTTTTTTTTTGCTTTACCCCCCTCCCTCTTATATTTAAAATAATTTATAAAATTCCTAAGTTCTACATATCTGTGTAATTACATTTAATAGGAAGATCCTTTCTTAATGCATCTTAATATAATTCCCTCGTAAAATCAATAATTCCTTTTTTCTCTCTCAGTAACACTCGGTCAACGAGCAAAAGCTAAATAGTATATGGTTTTTATTTTAATTTAAAAGATCGACGAGTATTTCAATATTTACTTTTTTTTTGTTTGGGTTGAGCGGCAAATCGCAGTCGATTTATTTCCGTCGCGTACCACACACGAGTACGGCAAAATTTATATCGTTTTTGATATTTTTATTTCGACGAAATTGGTTTTAATTTGTAAATATAACAGTATCAACGGAAACGATGAGCGTAGAATTTCGTAGGATACTCGATAGATGGCGTTCCGATGCAACGCTGCAATCACAGAACTTTGTTCATCGTTGAATTTAGAACAAAACAAATATATATATATATATATATATATATATGTTTTTTTTTCTTCGTCGTTCAAATATCATTGTAATTTAATAATCAAACGTTAATGCAGCGACGAATATATAGAGAGATATATAAAATTCGATCGGTCCTATCGTAACCTTTAATTTCCACACATCGTACATATACGTTATATTTACGTGTATAAAGTATCTCGCGAATAAATAATTTATCGGATTTAATACCAATATGGAATGGAATATAATAGAATATATGTCTTGGTATAATTATTAGAAATTCACATTTCATTCTCGTTCGTATCGTATATCTCAAATCTCTTTCGGACTGATTCCACCCATAACAGAATTCGAGAACAAGTTAGCAAAGTAGCGGAGACATAAACAAGAGAGGATATCGGCTTCGTATTTCCTCGAAGTAGAAACCACCGAGTCCGATCGAATTCGCAGCTTGCATTAGCATACAATCGCCAGTTGCATTCGATCTCGCGCTCTGCATCTGCGTTGTTGCACGCATTTCCTTCCGTCCCTTTCGTTCCTCCTGTCCCTACTCTTAATGGCGGGGAACACGTTAATTCATTGTATGTTTAATATGGAAGTGACCGTTCCGAGAGAGAGCACGATTCGTTCAGTTTCTTTTTTATTTTTTTTTTTTGCTTTCTTTCCTTTTTTTTTCTTTTTTCCTTTTGGTTACAACGAAGGAAAGACGAATGACAGAAAAATAGAGAGAAAATGGGGGAGCGAGAGAGAGAGAGAGAGAGAGAGAGAGAGAAGGAATGAGTCAAGGGAGGAGAAGAGGGACGGACAGAGAGAGAAGGAGAGAGATAGAGAGAGATAGAGAGTGAGAGAACGAGAGAACGAGAGAGAGAGAGAGAGAGAGATAAAGTAACGAGACAACACAGACATGGCGCGACGCGTCATAGCACGTGCACGTGCATTGATACCGATATTTATGTTCGCCAGTTAATCATGTCAAAATCGTTTGATTTGTCGTTGGCTTTTATGGAGGGGAATTAAAACGTTCATTTCGCCACAGACACTCGCCAACAGTGACCGTTCCGTTGGTGTCGCTCGTTCTACGTTACTATCGTAACGTGAGTTATTCTCTCGACAGTTTTCACGGAAGCGAGGAGAGGGATCGTGCAGTTTTTGATAGCGAAAGGAGCTTTTTGGAAAATTAGCCTTTCTCCACCAACCGACCAATCGCACGTCCATGTCCGCCCGGTACACCCCCTCATCCTCCAACGTCCATGCCAATCACCAACGTGTAATTAAAATATTTTCTTTCGTTTCTTCTTTTTCTATCGTTTTCTTTTTCTTTTCTGCCCTTCTCTTCCTGACTTTTTGTTCTTTTTTATTTTTTTATTATTTTGCCGCTAACTCCGTCGAATCATAATTTATATCAATGATAGAGGTTTGCTTTTCATGTAAACAAACATAATGCTTTTTGTTTTATATATATATATATTTTTTTTTTTTTTTTTAAACAAGAATATACATAAGCAGAAATGTGTTTTTCGTTAAAAAGAAACAAAAGAAAAAAAGAAAAGAAAGAACGTTTTGTACGTTAAGAAAAATAATACGTTTCCTTTTAATCTGAGTATGTACGTACGCATATCGATGCATACCGAATCGACAAAGAATTTCTTTCAATCTACTATTTCTTATACAAGTCGTTTCTCCTCCCCCTTTTATTTCTTCTTATCTCGGTGAGGTTTCAAGGAAAGAAATACTTTGATGAAAGGCTCACGTACGGACGGCATTGTCGTCCGGGTTCAGTAATATACATAAAGCTTTATTGCCATCGTCTCTGGAAACTTCGCTGATTGTATTACCGAACGAGAATCGTATCTGTTGGTCGTCGTCGTCGTGGCAATTCTCGAGGAGGTGACCCGATCCATCCCCGTCTCCTTGTTCCATTATATTTTTCCTTTGCACCGTTCTCTAGGTCAGCGCCTTCCTTTCTCTTCTTTTCTTTTCTTCTCTCTCTCTCTCTTTTTTTATTCTTATTTTTATTTTTGGTTTAATTTCACCAAAAATCGTCTTTCCTCGTGACGTATCCTTCGACGAAGTTCGCGTTCGTATAAATCGTGAGGATTTGAGACGCGACGGTGGTATTAAAAAAGGTGGGAATATTATCGATAGTACTCGATCAGAGAGAGAGAGAGAGAGAGAGAGAGAGAGAGAGAGAGAGAGAGAGAGAGAGAGAGAGAGAGAGAGAGACGCCGTTTATTAAGCCGATAAGATGAAGTTTGATTATTTAGATCCAATAGTCGAGTCCTCCTTATTCGTTCTTCATTTTCGGGAGAGTAAGATCCATAGTTAGTCGACTAATTAATTGACGTCTATTGCCTTTGTAGACGAGACGTCAGAGAACACGAAGACGGACGCCGCGAGGCCTGGCGTTTGCGGCTATGTTGCAACCGGTAGTACCTTTGTCGTATCGAATCTCTTACCTTTCTCTAAGCTCCTCGAAGAAGATCACTTTGACGTTCAAAGTCAAAACGCGAGCACGTCGATCTTCAACTTTCGTTAATAGACGTCGTTTACGTACTTTTGTCATGGGGTGGGTATCTACGTGCGGGGAAATTAATAATCGGGGAGCGGGGTGGGGGGAGGGGGAGAGGGAGAGGGAAGGGCCTCTCCCTTCGTTAAGTAGAAATTTGAAGTATCATCGAGATGGTAAAATAATACAGGTAAAATAACGATTAAGAGTAAGGATTAGATAGAAATAACGTGATCCGATTCGATTAGACGCTCACGAGATGGATAAATACGAGGGGTGATAAAACGGGAGGAGGAACTCGAAACTAAAGAGAGTCCTTTAGTCGTCGTGGACGAATGGTGCACCTGTCAAGGAAGTATTCAACCGAAGAAGATCAACGCGCGAATTCTCACGACGAGGACAAAGTTAGTCCGGTGGACAGTAGTAAGGAGGGTCCCTGGTGGATCGACAGGCGTCCATCAAGGTGCTTGCTGGTATGTAAGAAGAACATTCAAAGAGAAGGATGAGGTAACGGTAAGAAGAAGAGGGATAGGGAACCAAAGAGAGAGAGAGAGAGAGAGAGAGAGAGAGAGAGAGAGAGAGAGAGAGAGAGAGAGAGAAGGAGAAAGAAGGGAGCTCAAAGACGGAGGAAGTTGTAGTTCGAAAAGGAAGGAGACGGAAGGTTGACGAGCTGCTTGGTTCTTCTTCTTTACCCTGGGGACCGAAGAGAGAAAGAGAAAGAGAAGGAGAAAGAGAAATAGAAAGAGAAAGAGAAAGAGAAAGAGAGGAGGATTGATGGAAAGAGAAGAGAACAAAGGAGGAAATGAGGGAGATGGAGAAGCACCGGAAAGGAGTGAAAAGGTGAGAGAGAGAGAGAGAGAGAGAGAGAGAGAGAGAGAGAGAGAGAGAAAAGGTGGGGAGCCCGAGAAAGGGATGGAAGAGCGAAGGCGGTGGAGGCAGAAGCAGCCGGCATCAGCTCGGTCCGCGCGCTTCTATCACGTCGGGCGAACGGGCGGACAGCTCGGAGGCGATTTGTCTTTCATTTCGGGCTAATTTATTGCGCCCAGGCAGCTTTCTTTCTCTGTCCTTCCTTCTTTCTTCCTCTCGTCCTCCGCCGAGCATCTCCCTTTCTCCATCTCTCTCTCTCTCTCTCTCTCTCTTTCTCTCACTCTCTCTCTCTCTCTCTCTCTCTCTCGCTCCTTTCTTCTCTCTTTCTCTCTCTAGCGCTATTCTCGACTCCGCACCATTCAGCCACGCCCCACCCAACTAATGTCCCACATAAAACTTGGTATCAGCGATCCTCAAACGGGGATTTACAATCCCTTCAAGCGCCGCTGTCACGATAAATCCTCGAGGGCGACGTCGATATATCTCGCGCGCGAATACTTCTGTCCCTAATGGATACCCCCTTGGTACCATACAAGCTCGTCGTTGGAGTCGAAACCAGTCGGGATCCTTCGTATATCCGTAACCGAGTCGAAAACCCCCTACGTGTCCCTCCACGACGAGATCGACGGACGACGACGAATGCATCCTAACGATCTCTCTCTCTCTCTCTCTCTCTCTCTCTCTCTCTCTCTTCTTCTTCTTCTTCTTCTTCGTCTTCTTCTTCTTCTTATACTTTTACTTCTTCTCTTGATTTTCGTTCCGCGTAAACGACTCGTCTTCCCTTTTCCATCTCTCTTATCAATTCCCGATTTAATTTCCAAATAATTTCGTTCGAAGTGGTCCGGTACAATCGATGATTCTGATAAGAATAGACATCATACGTTATCGTTCATTACGTTCTGCCGATTGCTTTTGCATATAGATAAAGAATATATATATATATATATATATATATATATATATATATATATATATACATGAAAGAAAAAATAAAAAATAAAAAATAGAAAACCGGAGGA
>OU426873.1:2797505-2815005 GCA_911387685.1 Dolichovespula media
AGGAGCCTACGCGCTCGTGTATAACGAATCAATTCTGTTTCTCTCTCTCTCTCTCTCTCTCTCTCTCTCTCTCGTTCTCTCTTTCTCTCTTTCTCTCTCTTTCTCGATTGCGTATAGATAGGGTCGCGTTGGTGCGGCACACGTGGCCGGTTGCTCCGTTGCACGCAGGACGCAGTTGCGCCCAGTAGAGAGCTTCGACGAGCCGTCGGTGTTTTACTGTAAGGGGTTAATTGCATTGCCAATAACAGATAATGCAACAATCAATGATTTAGGCGGATGAACGGTAGAGGCGAAGAGGCAGGGGTTGGAGCTCGAGTACGAAACCTCTTCTCTCTCCTCTCTCTCTCTCTCCCTCTCTCCCTCTCTCTCTCTCTCTCTCTCTCTCTCTCTCTTTCTCTTTCTCTCGCTTTCTCTCTCTTCCTCTTCCACCTTCATACCCCTTCCTCAGCAAGCCCCGTTACGGTAGGCAGCAACGGTATACGGCCTATATACGTTCCTATGATGTTTGCAGCCACGGCACTCCCACCCTCTCTCACTAATTTAAACAGTCCCAGCAGGCTCGCGGCAGATTATCCTAACAATAATTGGCCGCGCTTCCTAAACCGTTCGGGTGTTGAGCACGCAGCTGGAGGACGCGCGATTAGGCGGTGAGAAAATGGAGGTCGGAATGGCTATGCGACAGCGTGAAATGCGACTTTGAAAGGAATCGGTGGCGAGGATCGAGGGTGTGGGAGAGAGAGAGAGAGAGAGAGAGAGGGGGATGGAGGTGGGGGGTGGTAGGATGTAGGTATAGCGCGAATATTACCGTAAGCGATAGAATCTTCCAACGATTCCGCGTTACATCGGGGGCTCGTTCCGAGAGCTACCGGTGATCGTGGCCATTCGGTAAAAGCGAGAAATTATCTTGCGTTTCAACACGCAAAGGCAGAGTTAGAGGATCGTTCCCGTTCTCTCCGTCCTTGGGATATTTTTGAATTTTGTTGTTTTTCATATTCTATAATGGCCACATATCATCTAACGTGTATTATGATATGACAAAAATGATACAATCGGTTGGGTGAGAAGGGACGTCAGATTTTATTTTGATAGTCGAAGTGGTTGGATATCTTGTTTGAACGAGACGCTCTTGTGACAACAAGCTTCTACGTTTTGAAGAGAGAAACCGGAAGACGAAGAGAGAGAGAGAGAGAGAGAGAGAGAGGGAGGGAGGGAGGGAGGGAGGAAGGGAGAGGCTAGGCTAAGGTGGGGTGGGGTTGGTTCTTCTCTAAGTGCGTGCGTAATACGAGACCCCGTATTTCGTCGGGGCGACGTTTTCATCGCGCAATTTTTCCCGAGTTACCGTCCATATACCGAGAGTTATGTCTGTCAGGGAATTAATATAGGCAAGATTTGTTGTTATTACTGGGCCGGCGCAGGGAGGACGGGGGGAGGGGCCGAAGCGGCGACGCTGGCGACGGCGTTCGCGGCGGAGGCTTTCTCAGGGCGCACAGAGTGAAGCCATTACTTACTATAACTGCCGGCAGGGTAGGACGCTTGCGTTCCTGTCAGGCATCCATCATCGCGACTAATGGTTCCACTCTGCTGCCAATAACATCCGGCCATACACTTCCAGCCGGAAACCTCGACGGCGTTACTCCCATTTGGTGTGGCCTTAGATCCGATCTTCACGAATAAGAGGATCGCTCGGAATCTTTTTTTCGCGCGTTAAACCTTTCGAGCCGCCGGCTATTAGTAGTTCTTTTTTATTTCTTTCCCTCCTCCCCCCACCTTCATTTTCCTTCCTTCCTTCCTTCCTTCCTTCGTTCGTTCGTTCCTTCCGGAAGAGACACTTGCCGTTCGTAGAACGTTCCCTTTTTTATTGGAGAAGAAACATTCATGCCAAAACTTTCGTGACGAGGTCAACGTTTTCCTCGTAGAATGAGTCCTATATTTCGAAGAGAGAGAGAGAGAGAGAGAGAGAGAGAGAGAGAGAGAGAGAGTCGTTCGGTGTCGTTAGCGAAAAGAATTTTGGCGTGCGGTATGTTTGGAATTCTTTGAGTTTCATTTGGTAACGCGACGAGATAATGCCGACTTAACCATTTTTTCTTTTTCTTTTTTAAAAGTCGGCCTTCTGGTGAACGTTCATCGAGACGTTTTTACGGTTGTTACGGTCCGTTTTCAAGTGCGGTGCCGCATGGTTACCGCGTTGCCGGTATTAATTTCTCGTGTTTCCACCGTTACGCGAAAATGTACTGGTCGCTCGGCCGTTAATTTATACACTTGCGAAATATAAAACGCTCGTGCGTATTGCCGTCTGGTTCTTGAATCCTTTGTAACAACATTAAAGATTCTTTCGTTCGTTCATTAAATCGTATTATGTTACACGTGGAATGTGATGCATTTCTATTTCGGTTTTTTTTTCTCTTCTCTTTGGGTTTTTTTTCTTTCTTTTTTTCTTTTTTTTTTTTTTTCCCATAGAGCTATACTTCTTCGTTCCGTCCGTCACGATGCGATGCTTTCAGACAAACGTCATTAAATTTTTAAACGAGAATAACTATCGCGCGTAGAATGTATAATTTGAAATATCAGTGCACTCACATGTTCGGGATATGTCCAGTAGAATGGAAGATATCTACTTTTGGTATAAATACGCACGTTACAATGAAAATTTTACAATTATACGTTTAATGGTAAAAGAAAAATCTCTCGTACAATGCTGTTTCCACCTTTAATCACAGAAATTAAATTTTAGTGTCATGTTACGTGCGAGTGAGCCCAGAGACAGACGTAATAATTTATTTTCATAATTAAATTTCATATTGGACCGCAAATTACTTTTGGATTATGTAATTAATTGCCCATTCCTCCCAGCATACTTCTGTAATTTGTATTTTGTTTGGTCATCGATTGTAAAAACACCCTCGCCCGCCAATTTCCGATAATGCCCGAAAAATAATCCGCTGTATCGGTGCACTCGTTCGCATTAAAAGAATTAAATAATTATTATGGATATAATAAATAAATAGTAATCTCTCGGCAGTACTTGTTTTTTTTTTCTTTCTTTTTTTTTTTTTTTACCATGGAGTATTCATTTTCTTCCCTCATCGATATTCGTACGTATTCGAAATTCGCTAAAAATCGTCGCGAAGTTCTTTCGGTAATTTTTTTTTTGCCGCCGTTGGGAAACAAACAATCACGTAGACGTTTGAGACCGTTAATGCGCGATAGAAATCAATCATCCGGCGGGAGTGCAACGAGTATTCGAACGGGTGTCCCGGCAGTGAACGTGGAATTTCGATGATCAGCCTTGAACAGTGGTTGCCAATGTGGCTAGCCGGGAGTGGTTCAGGAATGGAGACGCTTTGATTGCCGGTAAGCCAGGCTCATGTGGACCAGGCTCCGTAGGAAGAGGGGAGAGTGCGTAACAGCAACGGTCAGATAGTTATTGCTGAGCGATTTGATAGGTGGATAATGACGAGTAATGACACACCGCGGTGGGAATCGAAACTACCACCCACACGGCGACCGTATTCTCGTTGCCCGTTGCAACTCACCCTCTCCTCTTCCTCTTCCTCATTCTCTCTCTCTCTCCTCTCTCTCTCTCTATCTATCTATCTATCTCGTTCGCTCTCTCTCTCTCTCTCTCTCTCTCTCTCTTTCTCTGTCTCTTCCCTTCTCCTCTTGTTTCTCCACGGCATGTGCGTAGCTCGGACAGTGGCATAACGCGGGACGCGGATGTGGATATGAGATTGCATCATGCATATGCAGCTGCATTTGGCATCGGACTATGCCGGGCCAATCACTGCCGTGAAACTTGATTGTCGCCGATTATCCCCGGTCGATCGACCTAATAAAACGCGAATATTTTGCGACATTACTGCACCGCAGAGCCGCCTTCCCCCATTCTCTGATTTCGATCTTGCGTTTTATGGAGAACGATGGCGCGCGATCGATATTGCTCTGCTCGTGTGAATCCACCGATACGAGAGCTATTTCGACGGCACGGACTTTATGGGCTTTTGCTAAATTTTTTGATATTCCGCTTGGTTGACCGTCACCTAAATATGACTCTTTTTTGTTTTTTCTTTCTTTTTATATGCATATATATATATTTTGTTTCACACACACACACACACACACACACACACACACACACACACACACACACACACACACACACACACACACACACACACACACACACACACACACACACACACACACACACACACACACACACACACACACACACACACACACACACACACACACACACACACACACACACACACACACACACACATATCAAAATATAAAGGTGAACTAATTCGAACGTTTTTCGGATTTGATCGTGAGCGGAAGTGTATCTGTTGGTATAAGATTACGTCGAGTTGAGCTGAATCAGGGTGGCTCAAAGCAAACTCGTCTGTTTTGAGGAGACTTGGTCGGTTCGTTTTATATACGCTGAGTCGCACTTCGGTCGGCACGTAGCGACATTTAGTATACGGCATAAACGGTCATAAGTATGTGAAGGAGGAGGAAAGGTATGGCTTTTGTTATGCATACGAATTATGGTCGATGTCGGCGATTCGTATTCATTAAATCTAGGTTTTACCGTATCTCGTGGTACACGTGTACGTATACGTATACGTAAAGAGAAAAAGGGATGCCACAAAACACGGTTCGGTGCGTGTGAAATTTTTTTTTATTTTTTTATTTTTTTTGTGTTATTTCCTTCACAGCGCGTACATTCGGTTGTATCTTGGAAAAGAAAATCCGTCGTTGAAGCAGCCAAGATCGCGAATCCTGGGCGATGATGGCACTCAAGGAAAGTCGTGAAGAGTCAGCAGGAGTCGTTATAGAAGCTTTACAAGTGGAAAGCAATACCTGTTGCATACGTCAGTGATTTTTCCTACGAAGCCTTTCGAAAATGATGGGAACGCCTCGTTACTACTAGGAAGCTAATTTTCATCCTGTACGATTCAGAAACAATGAAAATTTTCTATCGCGAATGTACGAATTTCTTGTTCGTGGAACAACACGGTGAAACATAATTATCGTTGGTTATCGATATCATCGCAATAACGTGCGCGTACAAATATCGTGACAAATCCACACATAAACACGTGCGTAACATAGACGGGATTGCATTAGCGTAATGCGTGCCAGGTAATTTTAGTATCGCGAAATAACCGAGGGTCCTTTTGACGCGATAATAAATTTCGTCGAGAGCCATTGTTTCCCATTGGATCGCGTTTCGTTTACATTGAACGTTATTTCCGGATAAGTGATTTCCTTCGGTTGACATCGATGCAAAAAGCGTGTAACGCAGTAACGAAATTCGATGGAGGAATTAGATGTTATGGGATAGGACACGCCCATCGGGAAACGGAGGGAGGAGGGGAAACACAACAAAATTGTAAAACGTACTCCGAGAGATAATTTTACGCGTATGTAGATACACTTACGTACGTAAGACTCGCGAGACGAAAGCGAGACGTCGTGGAAGGAGTTGGCGACGGTGGCCGACGTCGAAGTAGCGGTTATCTAGGCAATTAATATGATTGAGGAGACATCTCTCACGTCTACGTAATATCCAGCAATGGCCCAAGTTCTGATTGCTTTCCCCGTTCCACCCACGCTTTGCCTTGCTATCTCGAGTGCCATAACCCTTGCCTGCTTCCTTGCTCTTCCCACGAACTCGAAGTTAACGAAACTGAGTTACGGGCACCGATGCTCGAGCTATACCAACCTTTTTAACCCATTTTTCTATATACCAGAGTACGGCTGGGTACTCGGTAGCGACGAAAATCAAAGTCGACATTTTCAGGTGCCCTTCGTAGCATTCGACTACGATTAATCTTTCTTTCCTCTTCCTTTCTTTTTTCTTTTCTTTTATTATATTTTATATTCTTTAATTTTTTTTTTTTTGTTACGTCCGTTTGGTATCTCAAGAAACACACTGCTTCCTATTTCTTACCGCTTCTTTACACCACGCGATAAACATGGTAAATCGTTAAATGATACGGCATAGACGACGTTATTATCAAGGAAAGGGAAACGTCGTAAGGCGTAGAGAGAGAGAGAGAGAGAGAGAGGGGGGGGGGAGAGAAAGACCCCGTACCTTTTGCAAGGGACGATACTTAAAAGGGTTAGGGACATGGTTGGTAGGACATTTGACGGAAATCCTAGGACGAAGATCCGATTCTTGGCTATGGGGCTCGTATATTGAACGGGGGAGGATTGGTGTAAGGGGTTGGAGGAAGAGCGTGGGTGTCGAATAGATGGAGTCGATGCGTAGTTAGGCGTTGGTGTTAGTATATCGGTGTGGAAGAGAATTGGTGGAAGAGATGAAGAAGAAGAAGAAGAAGGAGAAGAAGAAGGAGGAGGAGGGGAAAGAGAAGAGAGAGAGAGAGAGAGAGAGAGAGAGAGAGAGAGAGAGAGAGAGAGAGAGAGAGAGTAGTGAGGGCGGAGGGGAAAGAGAAAGAGAGAAGAGATAGGAGTAGGAGTAGAACAACCATCACACTCAAAGCGCTACGTGACACACCAGCTACGGTTCTTATCTGTCGCCCCCGTTTTCCGCTCCCGTTTTCCGTCCCCGCGGTGCCACGGATTCCAACGGGGTTCTCGCGATAATCCGAACATTCCGTCCTCCCTCCACGTTCACCCTACACTACTACCATCTCCACCACCATCACTACTTCCACCACTACCATCACTGACTCTCTATCTCCTTCTCCTCGAAGCTTCTCCGTCGCTTCTCCGTCGTTTCTCCGGTTATATCTAGAAATAGAAAGAGAGAGATAGGGAGAGTGAAAGAGAGAGAAAGAGAGAGAGAGAGAAAGAGAGAGAGAGAGAGAGAGAGAGAGAAAGCAAGCCTCCGGGCGTCGGCTTGTATACCTTACAACCGGTATGTGACGTTATAATCGCGCGCGTGTGTTCCCTCCCACTTCTCTTCTCTTCTCTTCTCTTCTCTTCTCTTCTCTTCTCTCCTCTTCTCCTCTCTTCTCTTCTCTTCTCTAGCAGCTCCACGAGCCAGTCTCGTGCGCTCGCGAGAGTACACGAGTCCTCTCTTCTTCCGCTCTATCTACCTACGTATGCAAGCATCGCAGTTTGCGACTACGTCACGGCTGGATCGTAAACTCGGCAGCTCGGAATCAAACGCCCTCGCCCTCGTCGTACCGCGAAACTATGTACCTATATCGCATGGCGAACCAACCACCGAGAATCTCTCTTCTCTTTCCCTCTCTCTCTCTCTCTCTCTCTCTCTCTCTCTCTCTCGATCTTCCTCTCTTTCTCTGTCTTTTGAAGGCGTACTAGAGATGAGCCGTTAGAGATGTTACTAGAGTTTTGTTTCTCTCTTTTTCTCTCTCTCTCTCTCTCTCTCTCTCTCTCTCTCTCTCGCGTGTGCGAGACTTTTTCTTCCTATCCAAGATACTTTTTACGCGTATACACTACTCTCTGCTTTCTTTTCGATATCTTATTCTTTCGTAATCTCGAACTCTATATACATATCTATGTACCCATGTACTTACCTATACCTATAACATATATGTTTTACCTATATAAATATATATATATATATATATATATATATATATATATATATATGTATGTATGTATGTATATAGGTGCTTATCGATCGATGAGAATTCAAGGGAATTTGAAGGATTATTTTGACGCGAATGTAGGACAAGCCAGGTCGTAGTTTTTCCTTGGCGCTTGGCCAATCTTGTTCCTTTGCGAAATGGAAGGTTTAAGTTCACGCTGTTTTGTAGGATTAGCCGTGGTAGTGCCATTGCAGGGAGAGAACGGGAGCGACCACGTAAGTCGTTTCGAAGCGGTGCCACCAAGCGGGCTTGAGAAACGTCGGAAATCGAATGGCACAAGTCGTTGTCGTTAACTACGTCACGGGTAACAATGGGCCCTTAATGCCAATTGGAGGAGCAACCTCAAGCGCCTCGAAGATCTTAGAGCCGGTCTTAAACGGTTAGCTCGTCCCTTTTTTGAAGGAATCATGGTATTATTTCAGTAAGTCGTGGAAAAGTCATGGAAAAGTCATGGAAAATGGAACTTCCTACCTCCCCCCTACCCCCTACCCTCCTAGTTACCGATTGAAATTAACCGTTCGCGATAGGTACGAGAAAGTTCGTGATAAAGAGCCACGAAATCTTATTACGAAGCGCATAGAGTTCCGGCATTAAGGTTGGCGTTTAACTTCAATTTTTTATGACATCTCTCTCGCCGGGGGGTAAGTTCAAAAATCGAAATATGATGTCGTATGTCGAAAATATTTTCGTTGGTCGTAACGGAAATAATAGAAGAGGAAAGAGATGAAAAAAAAGGAGAAGAAAAGAAAGAGAGTAACGAAAGAAAAATAAAAAGGAAAAAAGAGCAAACTCTTTCTAACGTTTCGATGGGGTATAGCGTAAATGAAACGACGCGAATTAATTTCTATAATTAGTATCTAATTATCTGTTGGATCATTTCGCGTTCGCATGCTTTGCCGGGTGATTACACAAAGAACGTGTCGTTTCGACGAAACCCCGTCGCTATCGGCTTATTTCATTGTAAATCGGCACCGTAAATCGTTCGAAATTATAATGGAATTCTCGTATCCGTTAATGGTACACACACACATTTACACGCACGCACATACACACAAACACACATACGCGTACACACACACACACACACACACACATATATATATATATATAGCCAACGTTAACGTAGATTCGAACGATAGCGGAGATTTGAATCACGCTTTATTTACTTTATCTGATAAAATTCCGACGACCTTGTGCCGTCAAAAGGGGTTGAGGGGGCGGGTGGGAGGGAGGGAGGGAGGGAAGAATGGGCAACGATAATCCGAATTTTCAATAGACGTGTTATTAAAAGAGCCAGAGAACGTTTAATCTCGGTCGAAGGGATGTTGCGCGATGAGGGTGGGAGGATGGGACTGAGAAGGGGGGTGGGGGAGGCTGGAGGGGGTTGGTGTGGTACGAAATATGTCTTTAACATGTGTCTACGTGACAAGAGGAGGAAGAGGAGAGAGAGAGAGAGAGAGAGAGAGAGAGAGAGAAAGAATGAAAGATAGAGATAGAGATAGAGATAGAAGTAGAGATAAAGATGGAGATAGAGAAAAAAAAGAAAGAAAGAAAGAAAGAAAGAAAGAAAGAAAGAAATAAAGGAAGAAAGTAGAAAGAGAAAAGGTATCTCTCGTCCGATAGCAGGACGAAGCCGGTATTCCCGTTTCTTTCATTACCCTCGCGAAAGACCGAAGTCAAAGACGCGCAAGAAGGAGCTTTTCAAGCCCGGAGGCCGAACCGGCCGAGACGTAAGGGCTCCTTTCTTTCGTATCTCGAATTGCAAATTTTGCCGCGGGTAGAAGCGGGGCCGGGGAAAAGAAACGACGGAAAGGACGTAAGGAGCAATAGTATAGCGTACACCCGAGGCACGCGACGACTTCTAAGAGATTCGCGCGCTCTCCTTTTTACTTTACCATGCATAACGTCTCAGCTACCGTTTTCTTCGTTTCTCCCGTCGTCGTCGTCGTCGTCGTCGTCGTCTTCGTCGTCGTCTTCGTCGTCCTCGTTCTCGTTCTCGTCCTCGTCCTCGTCCTCATCCTCATTCTCTCTCTCTCTCTCTCTCTCTCTCTCTTTTCTTCCTTTCTTTCTCTTCTTTTTATTTTCTTTCCTTATTTTTGTGTTTTATTTTTCCCTTTAATTATCAAAAAAAAAAAAGATTAACGAATAAATAAAAGAAAAAAAAAAAGATTCGTCTCTTGCGCTAGGTCCCGTTCTGATTAACGAAGAAGAATACGTAACTTTTCAGTAGATATCCAGTTGAAACACTGTTTCGACGCACGCACGACGACCGTGAGCGGTTTACGCGCGCGTGCTATGCCAGCAAAACTTGCCCGACGGGTGTATAAAACGATAAATAGCCGCGTCACGAGCGCGATAGGGGCTAAAAGGGGTGGTGGCGGAGCGCGGGGGGCGGGGAGGGAAGGGGGTGGTGGGATGGGACGGGATGGAATAGGATGGGTTGAGGTTTAGGAGAGAGAGAGAGACGGGGGGAGGGTGAGGCTCCGTTGGGAGGGGGTGCGGGCAAGTTGTGGAAGAACGACCGACGAGTCCATATAGAAGGATGAGCGCGAACGAGAGAGAGAAAGAGAGAGAGAGATCGAGAGAGAGAGAAAGATAGAGAGCGAAAAACGGAGAGAGTGAGAAAGATAAAGAGGTGAAACTCGTGGAAAAGAGAGAGCGAGAGGACGAACACATGTCCGTGTCACCGCCGTCTCTCCTGCCTGGATCCCGGAATTTATGCCGGCCAGTGAATCACGTCAAAATTTGATTTGTCGATGGCTTTTATAGCGGCAAGTTATTGCGAGCGTTATGTACAAATTCGGCGCGGTATACGCCGAAGGCTCTCTCTCTTTCTCTCTCTCTTTCTCTCTCTCTCTCTCTCTCTCTCTCAATCTTTCTCGTATCGAACATTTCCACTTTGTCGGCCTCGTAATGTTTTCGAAAACAGAAAAACGGCGAGCGGATAATACTGGGTACGAAGGCGCGAGCGAGCGAGAGAGAGAGAGA
The DNA here is from genome assembly GCA_911387685.1 of Dolichovespula media. Taxonomy (NCBI): domain Eukaryota; kingdom Metazoa; phylum Arthropoda; class Insecta; order Hymenoptera; family Vespidae; genus Dolichovespula; species Dolichovespula media. Next base: position 2,808,083 of record OU426873.1, read on the forward strand.
GAGAGAGAGAGAGAGAGAGAGAGAGAGAGAGAGAGAGAGAGGATAGGGAGGAAAAGCTGTAGAAAAAGGAAGAGACAGACAGAGAAATGGGAGAATGACGTACAGTTATCGCGTTACTTTTATCGCGCGGTCGACGGACTTGATCTTTTTGACGGAACGAAACGATCGTCGTTCTCGACGTTCGCGGTCGTTGGGCGGAAAGAAAAAAAATGCGTTTGGATTTCGCCGGGTGATTCGGAACGTCAACGACAAAGCACCGCTGGAGAGAACCTGTTAATGAACATGACGTTTGATACAAGCGTATGCGTTTGAAAGCTCGTTCGGTATAGCGGATATGGTGACGATGAGTTGAAACAGATTCAGATTATGATTACGCGATCCTCCGAAAACGGGTTCATTATTCGATGCGAGTCCGATAATGAGAGATCGCGAGATCAGTACGATGGACCGATATATATATATATATATATATATATATATATATATATATATGTATATGTATGTGCGTAGGTATGTTATGTATACACGTATATATGTCCATATCAATTCAAAATTTGTGGAAAAAATAAATATATATATATATATATATATTAATCTTTCCACAGAAGAGCGGTTAATAAATCAAAGTTTGGAAATTCGATAGAGCTCCGACGATCTTTTACGAATCGTGCCGCGGTCGAAATACTTTTTAAAATCTCCACATATTTATCCGCAAAGTACGAGCGAAATTTTCGAAAGCACCGGCACAACGGCAGTTAGGTGAAACCAACGAGAGATATACATATATCAAGCGAGCTCAACGAATATATCATTCATAATTTGTTCAGAACGGTTGATTTGTAGCCCGCGACGTGCGGCGTCGAGCTATCCTCTTCCCGTACCTCCCGCACCACTTTCCCCTCCCTCCCCCTCCCCTCCCCCTCCCCCTCCCCTGTACCCCTTCCACGCCTCACCGCTGTCTCTCTTTCTCTCTATCCGCGTCGGTCCACGTCACGCGCCATTCTATCCCTTGCAAGCGTAGATTGAAATTAATACCCAATAATGCTTGTAAATCATTAGGGAAATGCACGAGCCGTGTTAAAACCGTGCTTCCATCCGCCGGTAACGGTGGTCACTCCATATTTGTATAGCGACGCTTTTGCCGACGGAGAGGGTTCATGCGTCGAAGGTTCGCGTTAGCTCGCGATCGCGTTAATCATTTCGTATTATATTCGTTTCGGTTGAATTAAAAAATCCTCGAACAACTTTGTATAGATTAATAAAGACGAAATTTTCGTTCCCTGTTCGATGAACGACCTTTTGGTGCAATAATAATATTTGTGGCAACGTGATCACTTACAATACGTACAAAGCGAACAAACGATAATAGAGAAAAGGGAAAAGGGAAAAGGGAGAAGGGATCGATTGAGCTCGACTTTTATCCAGTTAAACGGAAAAGAGTTGTCCGAGGCGATCGGTATAACAGGATCGTGGAAGCCGCAGGATAGTTCCTGGGAAATCCTTAACGCCTATCGAGTGTTCACCGTGACGAGCCTTTTATTCGAGGCTTTTGGAAAGTCCAGCTCGGAAGGTGGAAGCTGCGCACGCGAGGGTGCTGTGTTGTAGTATTTTCTCGTGTGAGGGTGTATATCGGTGTATATCGGGGCCGGCCGATGCACGTTCGCAGTGGGTCGTCGTCTACGTGTGTATCAACGATAGTATCAACGGTATTCCAGTAGCGCCAGGGAGTACCTAATCTCGTGCTTCCTAATGGTAAACCGGGGGTGCTTGCAGGGTTGCTTAGGTGGCCGACACTTGGGGCCGAGTATATTACACTTACTACCGTAGAAGTGATACCGAGCCAATGGGCAAACACAAGTAAATCAAGATTGCCAGTGATTTGTGGTGGCCTGAGTGCCCCGGTGAGTTCGGCCCGTGAGTTTCGTCGTTCCACTGATACCGGAAACGGCCGTTTCGGCCGGCAGATAAAGGTGTTTCCACTGGTTCTCTACTACGGTTTGTAGGAACGTCGCCGCCGGTAACCGCTATGTTTGCCGTGTCGTCGCTACCTCTAAGGTGTTCCCAGGTGCACGCTTAATCGCACCGAATAGATCCTGGAGCGTAGACGCAACCGACGCCGTGGAGAATTATTTCCGGGCTTTGCTAAGGGTTACCAGAATACACGAGAAGTGGAAGTTCTTAACCAAGAACGTTCGACGATCGTCGTTTACTTTTATCAGATTTTTAATGTCGACCGATCCAACACCACGCCTAAATATATATTCATCTCATTCGATTTACTAATCCAATTTGCGTGTACTAACGGTTGTATTATTTCTTCATTATTTCACCCGTCTTTGTGTTAAGAAATCAAGGTAAAAAAAAAAAGAAAAAAAAAGAAAAAATTAAAAAAAGAAAAACAACATAAACAAAGAAACAAACAAAAATGATACATATTAGAGGAAGAAGAGAGTTCATTCAGGAACCATCTTGATATCGATGGCCGACACACTTCTTCCGTCCGAATGCAAAGTCTAAAAGTTCGACAAGGAGACGCGCGTACGTGCAACAGGTGGCCCATAAAGCGTGCACATCCGTTTATCAAGGACGAACGAGTGCATTCGTATTGACTGATGGGTGTTAAGGTCCATTGTAATGGTGACAGGATCCGTGCGCATCAGCCTTAAATCCGTACGACAACCTACCGATTGCTCGAATTCGTATCGACCTGTACGTGTATCGAACGGCTGAAAGAAGATATCGACTTTATAATCTCTTTCCATATAGAAGATATAAAATACCATCGAAAAGTGATGATAACGATTCAATCGTTTTGCCTTAACAATTATCGGAAAGGAAATACATATGTGTGCGTGCGTATGAAATATTGAGAATAAAATTATCAAAGGATATAAAATCCACGTCGGGTTTTCCGTTCACGTGATTAAACGGTCCTCCTCCTCGTCCTCCTCCTTCCACCCCTCTCCCACCCATTCCATTCGTCAGGAGGATCGAATATACGTTTTCTCGGATATATATGAACGGTAACATCGGTAGATCGTAATATCTAAATTATTCCACGTTGCTACGGTTGAAATTCTCTCGGTTCTCCCGGCTAGGAGACATAAATTTGAAAGAAAGCGAGAAGGGCCGGGAGGTCGGCCGATCTGGTTGGCGTTAACGAGAAAGAGAAAAGAAACTTTTATTAGCGAAGTGTCTAATTAGGTACGTTTCATAGCGGTGTTTGGGGAAACGCAGGAGAGGAGAGTACCACCTTTTCGTGGAGGCGGAAACGGTGCCGAGTCAAAGAACCGGAGGTTACACCTCAGCGAATTCGCAGACAAGGTGGGCCCACCGAGGCTCTGTATCATGGCCCCCGTGGCTTGCCCCACGACGATAGTAAAAACTTTTACAGTCCTTATAATTATGGGTAATTCACGGTAATTAACGAGGCTGGACGGAGTCACGCCGGCAATTTTCTGAGTAATATTTCTACGACGATAATATCGCGCTTTCCTACGGTAACGGTGCCCTCGCAAACACCCGCGCGCCATTACCTTACCGTCCCCGCTTGCTAGCCGTCCCTCCCCTCCCCGTCCCAACTACCTCCCAATCTCCAACTACCCTCTATAACCGCGAGTATCAGGATTAAGAGTTCTCTTTCTTTGTCCTTCGGGGATTCTCCGATCGAACGATGCTTGTACGACCGCCTCCCCTCCCCACACCGGACCCCCCCGCACCTATCGCCCCTACCCCCCCAATCCACCCTCAAAGAAGTTCGCCAAACTTTCTTGCGGTACCGATGAAAACGGGGAACGACGTTATCATGATTTATTGGATTTTTCGTCTGTTATCTCTAATATTCGAAATATCTTTTGCTACTTTCGAGATCGGATGTGTTCCTTTGATAGAGCCGGAATATATGTTGAAAAACATGCCAGCCAGCCAGCCAGCCAGCCAACCAGCCAGCCGCGGAGGATCTCTACGGGTTTTGTGGGAAAGCCGGCGTCGTTAGTCGAGAAGAAAGAAACGTAATTCTAAGCACGAATAGGAATTATACATACGTCGTTATAAATACAAAGGAACTCCTTAATTTGCCACGACTGCATCTCTATTGCACAGAGGACTAGATATCAGTCCGTAAGTGCATGGTAGCTCGTACCGAGATTACCCAAGATATTCAAATAAATTCTCTCTCTCTCTCTCTCTCTCTTTCTCTCTCTTTCTCTCTCTCTCTCTCTGTCTTTCTCTCTTTCTCTCTCATACCCTCGTACGATCGCGAATAGGAGGAGGTATGCTCGGCAGATTTGCGAGGGACTTCGGCGAACTCTTTGGACGCACGAGCGGCAATCTGCAAGGATCTCATCTTCGAATTTATTTTATCGTTTCTCCTGGAAATGACGTTCCGTAACGAGACATAAATTCAAAAAGTCGGGGTAAACAGGACCGTACGTAATGCGCTCGCGCCGCTTCCTCCGCGAATACTACGTCCGTTCGAGTTTACAGACCCTATCCGGACAAATCGATGGCGCGGACCCGCGCCACCCCCTTTTTTAATCGTATTAGCTTCCTGTTTATGACTAAAGTTAATACATTTCTTTTGGTGAACTTATTCGGCCTTCTCAACTCGATCGATCGCATTTTCATCGAACGTGTTTTATTTTATTTTATATATTTTTTTTTCTCTTGTTAACCTTTTTTTTTTTTTTTTCTTTTTCGTTTCTCGAGAAAGAGGAGGAACGTTTTTAACGAATCGAAGATTATCGCGTTAAGCATTGTAAGTAATGGAATCGCCGATGGTTGGCAAACGCATGAAACTTTTACATCGACGATAAAACGTCAGCTCTTTTTCGCGCAATTTTGAACGGAACGTTACGAATAAACTACCTTGCTTTTTCATGAGAAGTCTGGGCCCGGTAATTCGATCGTTCGTATTCCCTGGCCAACCCAAGGGTTTCTCGACATCGGGCGATTGCGATTTCGTAACAGTCGCGACAACGATTCACGACGATATCCTAGAGACCGAAGAGATTCCAAGGCTCTTTAATTTCTACGAGGGATTACTGTTCGATGGTTGGGGGAAGGGAGGGGTGGGGGTGGGGGTGAGGGGTTCGTGTTACATCGGTGCTTAACTTGTATTCTTCTAACCGATCACCACTCGCTCATCGACGTAATCTTTTTACGACTATCATATCTATTTTCTTCCCTTGTTTCATCCTTCCTTCCTTTATTTCCTTTTATTATTCCTTTTTTCTTCAACCTTAAATCCATCAAATCGCGTTAAACGATTCACGAACGGGGATAAACTTTCGCGAGGACGTTTCAACGATTAATTCGTCGTTATTGACGATGACGTAAGTTCGTAAGGATCGAAACATCATGGATAGAAGGATGCAACGAGAACTGTGCTCGGAACGGTCATCGAATTCGTAATGTTTTTCCCTTTGGAATCAGTGCGAGTATTTCTACGATTTCACGGATGGTAAGACTAAGGAAGGGGTGGTAATACGATCGTTCGTATTCCCATGCCGGTCGACGGGCGACAACAAGAGCGCGCGCGGGCGCTTTCGTGCAACAACCACCGTTTCAACCGGGCATTTGACGATATGTCCTAGGTGGTCCGACAGCCTTTTCCCTTCCGTTGAACCCATATACCCCTCTCCCCCGCCCCTTCCCGTCCTACCCTCGGCCCCCTTCTTTTTCTTCCTCACATACATATCAGGAAAGTACACGGTCTTAGTCATACGGCGAGCTGAACTCAGCTCTCGTGGGGCTTGAGTCGGACTCTGTCTCTTTCTCTCCGCGAATACTCGGGGGGTTTGGAGAGAGAGAGAGAGAGAGGGAGAGAGAGAGAGAGAGAGAGAGAGAGAGAGAGAGAGAGAGAGAGAGAGAGAGGATTGGAGGGGATGGGGTTAGCTGCCAGTGGCGCGACCACCGCGCTACTACTCCTACTGCTACTGAGCTGCCGGTCGGTGCTGCTGCCACTGGTACTGGTGATGCTGCTGCTGCCGCTACTGCTACTGCTACTGCTTCTACTGCTGCTTCTACTACTGCTACTGCTACTGCTGCTGCTGCTGCTGCTGCTGCTGCTGCTGCTGCTGCTGCTGCTGCTACTGCTACTGCTCGGTATAAGCCAGTGCGCGTCAATAACCGTCCATCAGATGTAATAGCTCCCCGAGACACATCGGTTGCATTTAAATGGCTGCTTAGCCGACTCTGTCTCGACGCCGACGTGGATCTATGGAATTCCATCAAGCTCCACGGGATCCCTTATCGTTCTAACCGGGTCGTCGCGTCTCGGTCCAAGCATCCCCTCGCTACTCTTCCATCCGTACCTACCCTTCCTCGGTGGCAGCACTATTTTCTTTGCCGTTCGGAAGGAGCACACTCTCGCGGTTACTTTCTTTCTTTTTTTTTTTTTTTTTTTTTTTATCCTTTTTCCTCGGGTACTGAGCTAGGACTTCGCGTTTCTTTTCTCGACCTTCGTTCTTAGTTCTTTTTTTCTTCCTTCTCGTTTTTTTTTTTGTTTTTTTTGTTTTTCTATTTTGCCTCGTAGAAATCCTTTTACCCTACCACCTATAGGAGAACGCGCGCGAGCGCGCCCAATCTTTCGATAGGATCATCGTGATTCCTCGAATGAATATCAGATTAACAAATTTTTCTTTACTTTCGCGAGATTCATATAATCGCCTGATTTATACGTTCGATTATAAATATATATATTATATTAACGTACGAATATATAATTTCGATGAGGGTTTTCCTTTATTTTTAATTTGTTTTTCTTCTTTCAAATTGGATTCGAAATCACAAAAGAAAGGAGAGAGAGAGAGAGAGAGAGAGAGAGAGAGAGAGAGAGAGAGAGAGAGAGAGAGAGAGAGAGTTTACTCTGGTCTACGGCTTTTAAAAGCTTCAGTTTTAATTCTTCACGTTCCGCTTATTGT